>OZ009952.1:35000-178406 GCA_963932025.1 Erebia epiphron | reverse complement strand
GTCACCATCTGCACGTCGTCGAGTATCCGTCAGTAATGAATGAAGCAATACGTCACCATCTGCACGTCGTCGAGTATCCGTCAGTAATGAATGAAGCAATACGTCACCATCTGCACGTCGTCGAGTATCCGTCAGTAATGAATGAAGCAATACGTCACCATCTGCACGTCGTCGAGTATCCGTCAGTAATGAATGAAGCAATACGTCACCATCTGCACGTCGTCGAGTATCCGTCAGTAATGAATGAAGCAATACGTCACCATCTGCACGTCGTCGAGTATCCGTCAGTAATGAGTGAAGCAATACGTCACCATCTGCACGTCGTCGAGTATCCGTCAGTAATGAATGAAGCAATACGTCGTCACCATCTGCACGTCGTCGCGTATCCGTCAGTAATGAATGAAGCAATACGTCACCATCTGCACGTCGTCGAGTATCCGTCAGTAATGAATGAAGCAATACGTCACCATCTGCACGTCGTCGAGTATCCGTCAGTAATGAATGAAGCAATACGTCGTCACCATCTGCACGTCATCGAGTATCCGTCAGTAATGAATGAAGCAATACGTCACCATCTGCACGTCGTCGAGTATCCGTCAGTAATGAATGAAGCAATACGTCACCATCTGCACGTCGTCGAGTATCCGTCAGTAATGAATGAAGCAATACGTCACCATCTGCACGTCGTCGAGTATCCGTCAGTAATGAATGAAGCAATACGTCACCATCTGCACGTCGTCGAGTATCCGTCAGTAATGAATGAAGCAATACGTCACCATCTGCACGTCGTCGAGTATCCGTCAGTAATGAATGAAGCAATACGTCGTCACCATCTGCACGTCGTCGAGTATCCGTCAGTAATGAATGAACCAATACGTCACCATCTGCACGTCGTCGAGTATCCGTCAGTAATGAGTGAAGCAATACGTCACCATCTGCACGTCGTCGAGTATCCGTCAGTAATGAATGAAGCAATACGTCACCATCTGCACGTCGTCGAGTATCCGTCAGTAATGAATGAAGCAATACGTCACCATCTGCACGTCGTCAAGTATCCGTCAGTAATGAATGAAGCAATACGTCACCATCTGCACGTCGTCGAGTATCCGTCAGTAATGAATGAAGCAATACGTCACCATCTGCACGTCGTCGAGTATCCGTCAGTAATGAATGAAGCAATACGTCGTCACCATCTGCACGTCGTCGAGTATCCGTCAGTAATGAATGAAGCAATACGTCACCATCTGCACGTCGTCAAGTATCCGTCAGTAATGAATGAAGCAATACGTCACCATCTGCACGTCGTCGAGTATCCGTCAGTAATGAATGAAGCAATACGTCACCATCTGCACGTCGTCGAGTATCCGTCAGTAATGAATGAAGCAATACGTCACCATCTGCACGTCGTCGAGTATCCGTCAGTAATGAATGAAGCAATACGTCACCATCTGCACGTCGTCGAGTATCCGTCAGTAATGAATGAAGCAATACGTCGTCACCATCTGCACGTCGTCGAGTATCCGTCAGTAATGAATGAAGCAATACGTCACCATCTGCACGTCGTCGAGTATCCGTCAGTAATGAATGAAGCAATACGTCACCATCTGCACGTCGTCAAGTATCCGTCAGTAATGAATGAAGCAATACGTCACCATCTGCACGTCGTCGAGTATCCGTCGGTAATGAATGAAGCAATACGTCGTCACCATCTGCACGTCGTCGAGTATCCGTCAGTAATGAATGAAGCAATACGTCACCATCTGCACGTCGTCGAGTATCCGTCAGTAATGAGTGAAGCAATACGTCACCATCTGCACGTCGTCGAGTATCCGTCAGTAATGAATGAAG
The DNA here is from genome assembly GCA_963932025.1 of Erebia epiphron. NCBI lineage: Eukaryota > Metazoa > Arthropoda > Insecta > Lepidoptera > Nymphalidae > Erebia > Erebia epiphron. Next base: position 176,558 of record OZ009952.1, on the reverse strand, counting down.
CAATACGTCGTCACCATCTGCACGTCGTCGCGTATCCGTCAGTAATGAATGAAGCAATACGTCACCATCTGCACGTCGTCGAGTATCCGTCAGTAATGAATGAAGCAATACGTCGTCACCATCTGCACGTCGTCGAGTATCCGTCAGTAATGAATGAAGCAATACGTCACCATCTGCACGTCGTCGAGTATCCGTCAGTAATGAATGAAGCAATACGTCACCATCTGCACGTCGTCGAGTATCCGTCAGTAATGAATGAAGCAATACGTCACCATCTGCACGTCGTCGAGTATCCGTCAGTAATGAATGAAGCAATACGTCGTCACCATCTGCACGTCATCGAGTATCCGTCAGTAATGAATGAAGCAATACGTCACCATCTGCACGTCGTCGAGTATCCGTCAGTAATGAATGAAGCAATACGTCACCATCTGCACGTCGTCGAGTATCCGTCAGTAATGAATGAAGCAATACGTCACCATCTGCACGTCGTCGAGTATCCGTCAGTAATGAATGAAGCAATACGTCACCATCTGCACGTCGTCGAGTATCCGTCAGTAATGAATGAAGCAATACGTCACCATCTGCACGTCGTCGAGTATCCGTCAGTAATGAATGAAGCAATACGTCACCATCTGCACGTCGTCGAGTATCCGTCAGTAATGAATGAAGCAATACGTCACCATCTGCACGTCGTCGAGTATCCGTCAGTAATGAATGAAGCAATACGTCACCATCTGCACGTCGTCGAGTATCCGTCAGTAATGAATGAAGCAATACGTCGTCACCATCTGCACGTCGTCGAGTATCCGTCAGTAATGAATGAAGCAATACGTCACCATCTGCACGTCGTCGAGTATCCGTCAGTAATGAATGAAGCAATACGTCACCATCTGCACGTCGTCGAGTATCCGTCAGTAATGAATGAAGCAATACGTCGTCACCATCTGCACGTCGTCGAGTATCCGTCAGTAATGAATGAAGCAATACGTCACCATCTGCACGTCGTCGAGTATCCGTCAGTAATGAATGAAGCAATACGTCACCATCTGCACGTCGTCGAGTATCCGTCAGTAATGAATGAAGCAATACGTCACCATCTGCACGTCGTCGAGTATCCGTCAGTAATGAATGAAGCAATACGTCACCATCTGCACGTCGTCGAGTATCCGTCAGTAATGAATGAAGCAATACGTCGTCACCATCTGCACGTCGTCGAGTATCCGTCAGTAATGAATGAAGCAATACGTCACCATCTGCACGTCGTCGAGTATCCGTCAGTAATGAATGAAGCAATACGTCACCATCTGCACGTCGTCGAGTATCCGTCAGTAATGAATGAAGCAATACGTCACCATCTGCACGTCGTCGAGTATCCGTCAGTAATGAATGAAGCAATACGTCACCATCTGCACGTCGTCGAGTATCCGTCAGTAATGAATGAAGCAATACGTCGTCACCATCTGCACGTCGTCGAGTATCCGTCAGTAATGAATGAAGCAATACGTCACCATCTGCACGTCGTCGAGTATCCGTCAGTAATGAGTGAAGCAATACGTCACCATCTGCACGTCGTCGAGTATCCGTCAGTAATGAATGAAGCAATACGTCGTCACCATCTGCACGTCGTCGAGTATCCGTCAGTAATGAATGAAGCTATACGTCACCATCTGCACGTCGTCGAGTATCCGTCAGTAATGAATGAAGCAATACGTCGTCACCATCTGCACGTCGTCGAGTATCCGTCAGTAATGAATGAAGCAATACGTCACCATCTGCACGTCGTCGAGTATCCGTCAGTAATGAATGAAGCAATACGTCACCATCTGCACGTCGTCGAGTATCCGTCAGTAATGAATGAAGCAATACGTCACCATCTGCACGTCGTCGAGTATCCGTCAGTAATGAATGAAGCAATACGTCGTCACCATCTGCACGTCATCGAGTATCCGTCAGTAATGAATGAAGCAATACGTCACCATCTGCACGTCGTCGAGTATCCGTCAGTAATGAATGAAGCAATACGTCACCATCTGCACGTCGTCGAGTATCCGTCAGTAATGAATGAAGCAATACGTCACCATCTGCACGTCGTCGAGTATCCGTCAGTAATGAATGAAGCAATACGTCACCATCTGCACGTCGTCGAGTATCCGTCAGTAATGAATGAAGCAATACGTCACCATCTGCACGTCGTCGAGTATCCGTCAGTAATGAATGAAGCAATACGTCACCATCTGCACGTCGTCGAGTATCCGTCAGTAATGAATGAAGCAATACGTCACCATCTGCACGTCGTCGAGTATCCGTCAGTAATGAATGAAGCAATACGTCACCATCTGCACGTCGTCGAGTATCCGTCAGTAATGAATGAAGCAATACGTCACCATCTGCACGTCGTCGAGTATCCGTCAGTAATGAATGAAGCAATACGTCACCATCTGCACGTCGTCGAGTATCCGTCAGTAATGAATGAAGCAATACGTCACCATCTGCACGTCGTCGAGTATCCGTCAGTAATGAATGAAGCAATACGTCACCATCTGCACGTCGTCGAGTATGCCCTGCGGCGCGGAGCCGGCCAGCACTTTGCTGCAGATGAAGTCCACCAGCGTGGGCTCGGGCTCGCCGATGTATTCGATGATCTTCTTGTTGATCCACGGACGGATCTTCTTCTCCATCAGCACGTTGTCGATCTGTTGACGACACCGACACACACTTAAACTCGTATTCTTCAGATTATTTATTTCTTCACTAGAGGACGATTATTCGTCCGCGTGGATTGATGTTTTTTAATTCCCGCGGGAACTCTTTAATTTTCCGGGATAAAAAGTAGCATATATCCTTCCCTAGGATACGACCTATCCCTGCACCAAATTTCATCAAAATCGGTTGAACAGATGGGAAGTGAAACAGGCAGACAGACAGACAGACACACATTCGCATTTTCGATTCAATCCCGATTTTTTAATTTCGAAACGTTTCCGTTTGGAGCTCTGGCTGTGAATGCTGTCTGTTTAGTGCATACTAAAATAAGCTCTAAAACAATGCAGCTAAGGTTCGCTTTACTGTGTCGTCACTTGCCTGGTCGGTGTCGAGCTGATACTGAAACAGTTGTTCCTTCTGCGTGGGGATCTTGTCGATCAGACTCTTTATGTGTTTGCGCTTCTCCTCCGCGCCCTTGTCCCCCTTCTCCCCCTTATCCCCCCTCTCCGCCTTATCCCCCTTGTCGCCTTTGTCCCCTTTCTCGACGCGTTCGCTGCTGTCGCCCTTTTTACTCTTGTCCTTATCCTTTTTGTCTTTGCCTGTGAAGTAAATAATAAATTGAGGGACGAGTGGCCTAGTAGTTACAACCATTGATGTAGAATTTTAGTACCTATACTAGATGTCTGATTAGCGCTTCAAAAATGTCCCCGAACAATTACAGCACAAAATACGAAAGTGCTCTTATTTGACGTTTTGATTTTTCGGCAAACAGGGGATGCATTGAGTAATATTGGTACTTTAAAAGTTTTATTGTTTGTAGATTCCCTAGTAATCCATTTCGTTGGGCAGAATGGATATCTATAGTCGCGAAAGAAAGAGGAGAAGGGGTTTTTTATCCATCCAAAAATACCGTATATATAATGTATATAAATAATATATATAATGTTCCATACATTTTGACAAATTTGATATTACCTATAGCTGGAAACGCGCAAAGGTGTCGATTACTAAAAACAGCAGTTCCCAAATTTCAGGTATTTCTTTTGTACTAGCTGATGCCTTCTTCTTCACTTCGTCCGCGTGGTTTAGGTTTTTTGTTATTCCCGCGTGAACTCCTTAGTTTTCTGGGATAAAAAGTAGCCTATGTCACTCTCCAGATCCTCAACTATACCCATGCCAAAAATCACGTCAATCCGTTGCTCCGTTGCGGCGTGATTGAAGGACAAACCAACAAACAAACACACTTTCGCATTTATAATATTAGTATGATGTATTAAATTTGAAGTAATTACGTTCAGCAATTCAGAAGTTATAAGGCTCTGACAGACGGACGGACGGACAAGTACAAATTCACTCAAGTAGACTCAGAGACCTTCACTTCGCTCGGTCAACTATTTACGGTACAATATCTAAAGTTGGATTATAATCTAGTTTTTCACTAAGTTCAGTGCAGTTTCTCTGATATTTATCAAAACTTTGTTCCATAGATTTATTATTTGAAATTTCTGCAGAACTTAAATTTTTCTCCTCGGTTCCCTCGGTTACATAAATTGTAAGAAATTTTCTCTAGTTTAATTTAATACATAACTATTTCCATCGTAACATTAGTCCGAAAGGAGGTGGTAAAGTAAAAATTCGGAAAGAGCACGTCGAAATCTACAAAATACACCAATTTTCAAAACTCCCTATAAACCTGCCAGGTAAAACTACCAAATGACCTTATTATATACAAGTTCTTATTGTTTAACAATTGGATTCCCTGGGAAGTGGGGATGAATTTATTTATCAATTTTACTCCGTAACTCCATCAAATATCAACCAAACTTCACAATTCTTTTTTCTTATACTGTCGGGTTAGTCTCATGTAAATTTCATGAAGATCTGACTAGTAGTTCAGATGAAATGCAGAATTGCACATCGGGTAGCAGAAAATCAATTGTGGTCAGAGTAATTACCCTAATAAGACGTAGATTTTTAACCATCCTGTTTGACACATAAGTAAGCTGGGGCGGGTAAGCTAGTAATAAATTTGTACGGCTATACATAACAAAAAATTATTCTGCAACTCCATGTCTCCATTGTTCTATTTGAATTTCGTTCCATTGAATTTTTGTTTTTGGCCTTTTCTAGGAAGACAAAAGGTCTTAAATATAAATATTTTAATCATAAATAACTTAAATATTAAATTTTAAGGTTTATAATAAATTGTCGTTCTCGATATTGATACTACATATTATAATGACAAGAGTTGTGTCTGGTTCCAAAATAGACTTAAGGTTCCAATTTGGCAACGTATGACGTACCTTATTGCTAACATATTTAGTTTTATTTTATTTTAATAATAAATATTTCTGTACATTTTTAAAAATGACTTTTATTTTGGATTGAAAGGTTATTCCTAAGTTTTCTCTGATGACAGAACGTCTTAAAAATTAATATTTTCCAATCGTAATGTAGCTTTATATATTATTCTTAAGGTGCATAATTGACTGAAGTTGTTGCTGATATTATACCTTTTACTACATTTGCCGGTCAGAACTCGAATGTATGATTTTTGTTTGTGACCCTGTTTCTAGTACTTATTCTATTACAATGGTGACAACGTACTCGTATATCAGTCTTGAGTATGACAGTAAACGATGAGTGGTATATATGTCACCGTAAGACCGTAAAAACCGTTTGATTATAATATACCTCGCAAGATTGTGAACTATCGAAAGATTGTGAACTGAACATACTGATTACAATTTAACGCATTATTTTTCGGTAGATTATAATCCATCGAAGTAAAACCGTCAAATTGTGAAATACCGTGCGACGGAACGCACCTAGCGCGCTGATTGGTTGAACGGCATATGCCATGCGTCGCCATATTTGTTTGATAATTCATTTGTTGTCGAATGTAAACAAACAGTGTTTTGGTGATTGTAAATTGATTTCGTGTTGAAAATAACTCACAGCTTTAGAATTCGTTACATAGAATTGTTGTGGAAGTAAAATGACTCTATGATTAACCAAAGAAGTGCAGATTGAATGATAGATAAGTTAGTATTCGTCACTGAACATAGCCTTAAATTACAGAAATTTTGCGTGTTTTAATATTTTTTATGCGCGTGAACCTATGTGATCTCATTTGATAACATTTACAATGTCGGATATTGAGCCTATCTATCAACACCGACCAATCAGGGACGGCCTTCGGACAGCTGACAATTTAACGCGCGGCAGATTGTGATTTAACAGTTTCACTTCGATGGATTATAATCTACCGAAAAATAATGCGTTAAATTGTAAGCCGTATGTTCGGTTCACAATCTTTCGACAGTTCACAATCTTGCGAGGTATATTATAATCAAACGGTTATTACGATCTTACGGTGACATATATTCACATTGAACTTAGTTGCTTTAAAAAAATGTAAGCATGGAATAAATAACTTATCACTTTAGCGCATGCGGTGTTTACCTATGAATGGCGGATCATTTTGTTTTAGTACATAATACGAGTATATTGTAAAATTGCTGATCTATGTTTTAAATGATGTAGCTGTTGGTAAATCATTACCCTCCCAGCGCACGTGTTTCCTGCCACATACAACTCAGGTACCTTCAAGGCAAGAGTGAATAGGCGTCTTCTAGGCAAGCGCGTTCCAACCTTACCTACGCCTCATCATTGCTTTGCACTGAGCATGGTTGTCGCCAAACGCAAGCCTATCTCACAATTTAAAAAAAAAACAATGAAATAAAAATTTTCACTCATAGGGATTGTCGATAGAAGTGAAAACGAATATTTAAAATAACAACACAGCATTTTCAAATATAAACCTTAAAACTAAGGCATTAAAGTTTAATTGCGAATGTACTATATTTTTATATTTAAGACCTAACAACGCGAGGTGTCAGTCACGGTTACACATCACTTTTTAATATAAACCTTAAAACAAAGGCATCGAAGTTTAATTACGAATGTATTTTATTATTTATACTTAAGACCTTTCGTTTTAAGAAGAACGGTGTCGTATGACCGACACCGTTCCACATTTTTACCCCCTACCAAAAAGTGTTCAACGCGCCTAAGGAAGTTTCACTTCAAAACTTGTATTAATTTACTAGATTTTAGAGGAAGATAGCAGCCCGTAGACAAAATATCGACGAGGTTTAAGGGAGCTAACGCCCTGCATCAGGGTGCGTTAGGGTTGACGATGCCCCGCTCACCCCTGTGGTGGTGCTGCGCGTGCTGCGCGTGCTGCGCGTGCTGCGCGTGCTGGTGCGCGTGCGGCTCGTCGTCGTCGTCCGCGAAGGCCGCGTGCACGGCGCGCCGCTCCGCTGCAACACGACGACCACGCCGGTGTTATACGCGACTGACTAGCTGACAACACCTATCTCAACGTCTCCTGCTGTAGCATGATGCTGAGCTGGAGACCTGGGGTCGGTCACACTGCTTTGTCGCTATTTATATATTGACATACCGACGAATATTGTACAAACAATTTCTCAAAAATTTTACAGTAAGCGGGCAGTACAGCTATAGGTCTAAAGTTACTGGACTCTCTCTGTATACAGTTCATATCATTTTTGCCTATTTCTGTGTGCACCTGTTGCCCATACGCTAAAAACGATTGCATTTACTGGTGAATTTAATAGGTATGATGACAATAACCAAGAATCAATGAAATTATGAATTTATTTAATGAAATAGGATTCAAGGATTATAAAAAACGTATTTATTTTTCTATTTCGAGTGAGATTGCTATTTATTTTGATTGAATAAAACTATAAAATACAGCAATCCGCCATATTGGATAAAACACCAAGAAGCGAATGACGTCACAATTGTTTGTTTTGAAGCTTTGACAATCACACTATTGTTTACTGAATTACGAAGGCCGCAGCGGAGTACCAAATAAAACCTTTTCAAAGTGTTGAAAATGTCCAAAAAGTTTAATTAATTGATCCACAAAAATTCCTTAGTTACTAAATCTTAAAGCTACGTGACAGTTCGCGACCCGATATGAGGTGTCGTCGAATCCGAGTCGCCGATGCAGCGAAGAGCCTTTTATCTCATTTCTCTACGTCACACCGCTCATGGTGGGGTGGCTCGCTATGGATGTAACACCTCCCCTATTAGACAAGCAACTATTTGGTAAGGTTTACAGCAAAAGTTGCGGCTCTCGTTTCTTCGATAGAATTTTTGGATTCTTCTTCTTTATTCCTTGAACTTAGTATCAAGTTCGAAATGCTCGTGATTTTCCGGCGATATAATATGCTGATGAAGACAATTGCACTAAGTAACCCAGCTGCGATAAGGTACAATGGAATCGTTGTATGGTATATAGTTACTGCTGAATCGTCTGGTTCCACGATGTGTGCCGGCGATACCATTGTTATCTGGTTTTGAATATTGTGCAGTTTATTAAGATCAATTGAAGTCAGTTGGTAACTTGAAACATTTTTCCGAGTATAATTCTTCGCCCGTGTGAAAGTTATGATTTCAAAGCTGGTACCACTTACTTTGTCTACAATATTAGCTAAAATGTATTCCGATGTTTTTAACTTGCATAGTTTCGGGATAGTTGCCAGGTAGCTGCCGCGAAGAATTTGGTATTTCGTGTGTCTGCAGGAAAGCTGAACCTTGGTTAGTTTTGGGAAGGACACAATATAATGTTGGCTATCAAGTTCGGTAAGAGCTTCCTTTTGCAGGGTTACAGGTGTGATGGAGCACGTTTCATCCACTACTTGTCTATGGATTATTTTGGCGACGCAGTCCTCGTCCTTTTTAATTTGATGACTTAACTTTTGTTCGCAAATGCGCCACGAGCTGATCTTCGGGCATTCAGCCTCCATGTACACAAATTCCTTAGAGCTAGTTGCCACATAAGGATAGGGTGGAAGGATTATCTCATTGCTTTTATTAGGAACAGGACATAGTCTATATAGTTGAAAGGTTGTAGGGAGTGAAATCGGAAAGTTAAGGACAACCACGATTTTCTTATCTACGAAATAAGAACCTAAGCTAATTATATCGTAATAATATCTTAATTCTAAAGCTATAATTTGCTCTGTACTATACAGTTGCTTTAACTTGCTTATAATTGTACTTATATCTTTAATACTTAATATAGAGTGGTGCAAGGACATTGTGCGACTAAAAGCTAAAATATTCTCGATCCTGGTGATTTCGTTGGAAAGCTCTTGAACGTTATCACTCAGTGTAACAAGGAGCTGCGAAAGATAAGCATATCGTAACAAACTATCATTGTTCGAGTTAGTTATATTAATGACATTATTAATAGCATTCTCTAATCTTATTTGATTTGAAGATAGATTATTGAAAATTTGAGTTTGCTGTAGGGTATATTCCTTAAACAGACTGATATGCTGATTGAATTTACCTAGGAGTTCTCTATCATTATTTTTCAAAATCTTAATAGCATTTTCGAACCTTATTGCATCATCATAATCGAGATTACCAGAAATTGACTTTATAAATGTACCCAAAGGGTTTATCAAACCTCTTTTGACCCTATTAGGTTCGAGTGTTTCAAGTTGCAACGAGATTTTATTCAATTTATTATAAAGATATTCTAGTTGAGCTTTAAATAGAGTTAGGTTATCCCCATATAGTTTAGTAGTAATTTTGTTTAATTGCAATCCTTGATCAGATATGAGCTGTTCTATTTTTTCTAAGTCAATTTCTTGGAGAAATACGTGGTGATGTGATGTAATTATGGTGTCCCCTAAATTATAAGGTAAGATTCCAGGTCCATTTTCCAGGCTGTCAAGTTGGATCTCTTGAGCTTGGGCCAGAGCCGTCATCATTACTAGGTACCTGCAACAAGTTAGGATCCTTTTGTTTACGCGGTCGTTTCAATCTAGATTTAGCTATACGTCCACGTCTCTTAGATGTGTATATATGTATAGGCAAGTTAGCTGTGACTTTGTCATGAGTAAAACGTGGGGCTAGTTTCTGTCGAGGTGCTGTCGGGTTCCGTATGTATACGTCTTGGTCTAGTATGTATTCTATCTCGGGTTCCCTATCAGTATTTCGCCGCGTCATTATAGCTTCGCGTTCGGATCGTGATGATTCATGCACGAGTCTGTACACCGTTTCCATTTTACTACGGTGGTCTTGCATATATTGCTGTAATAACCGTTCCGTCATATTTATATCAGTTGGGTCACGAGTATCGAAATGTCCGGAAACTAGCTCAAAAGGTCTACATTTTGTCAGACTATGAATAGAACTATTGTAAGCTATGAGGGCATATGGTATTAAATTCGTGGCACGTTCGTTTTTATATTTTATCTTCAATAAGCGGAGATGTTCTAAGAGAGTGCTGTGGAAACGTTCTATCATTCCATTTTCGTTAGGGGTATGAGCTGCGGTGGTTTGATGATGTATCTTATGAAGACGTAAAAATTCAGCTACAACCTGATTTTTAAACTCAGTCCCTTGGTCTGTTTTCAAGGTCATGGGGAAAGCATGATGTGAACTAAATATTAGCAGCGATTTAACTATGTTTGGAGCCGTACAGTCAGACATAGGATAAACTTGAGCATACTTTGAAAATGAATCTACAACTGTTAGGTATTTTTCATATTCTATTGTAAGAACATCGGCATGTACAATTTCAAACGGTTTCGATGGTGGAGGCACAATTTTGAACTCTTGTTGAACGGGATTACGATCATATTTTGCACAACCACAAATCGTACATTGATTTATATAGGATGTTATGTCTGATTTCATGCTAGGCCAAAAGTACTGCCGAGATAAAGCGAGAAAAGTCTCGTTTATCCCACGATGATTGGTCTTACCTACGTGGTACTTGCGAATAATGTTCTGCTGATTTAAATAGTCAGGTACATTATCGATTTTACGCTTGACCAGAACTAATTTCAAAGTTGAACTTTGGAAAGTTCGTTGGATTATAGGCACAATTTGAAACATCTTATCAGTGGGTTGCACTAAGATAGCTGTACGGGATTTTAGATCTACATATTTTTTTATTGTATCGATAACACCATGTTCAAAATTCTCTTCTGAAATTTCAACTGAAACGCATGAATAGCGTTCAAATGGTTTAGTGATTATCGGCTTAGACCTAGGCAATCGTTGTACTATATTAATTATAACCTGCTTGCGATGCTTATTTAAGGGATCTTCGCTTATGGGTATATCAAGAATTGGGTTCTCTACATTTGTGTGCGCTGTTTCAGTGGATGATCTATTGGGCTCATGTAAGTTTGGAGTGTCCATTCTAGTTCCTATTTCAGATGCGGTTAGTGTAGAAGACGACGAGCGGCGACGCGCTTGAATGATAGTTGGACTATCAAGCGGGCTCTCCGATGGAGCTGATGAGGTTGATGGACTACTCTGACGTCGTGGGGCCTGTGATGTATTCACTAAAAGTGATATCGTCTCATCATTATGAATTTCAATGCGAGATAGCGCGTCAGCATTCGTATTGCATTTCCCTTTTTTATAAATTACGGTAAAGTCAAATTCAGATAATTTTAGTCTCCACCTGGTTAGTCGTGAGTTTTGTTCTCTGAGCTTCATGAGCCACTGTAAGGGTTTATGGTCTGTAATTACCTTAAATTTTCGTCCGAAAAGATAAGGGCGAAAATATTTCGTAGCCCACACGATGGCTAAGAGCTCCTTCTCAATTGTGGAATAATTTTGTTCACTGCTATTCAGTGTTCTTGATGCATATGAAATCGGTTTGTCGGCACCGATTGCACCTTGGGACAAAATAGCGCCTAAAGCAACATTTGATGCGTCCGTAGTCAATAGGAAGTCCTTAGTAAAGTCAGGATATTGAAGTATGGGGTCATTAGTCAGTATAGTCTTGCAATGTTCGAAACATTTTACGTACTCGGGGGTTAGAATAATTTTAGCTCCCTTTCTCAAATAGCTTGTCAATGGTTTTGTTAGTCGAGCGAAATCTGGGATGAACTTTCTATAGTACCCCAGGAGTCCTAGGAATGATTTAATCTGATTTGGGGTTTTTGGAATAGGATAGTTAAGTATGGCTTTAATTTTGTCTGGGTTCGGTTTAACGCCATCGGGTGTAATAATATGGCCTAAGTACGGGGTTTCTCGTTTAAGAAATTCCGACTTATCCATTTGTATTTTAAAATTCGAATCTCTGAGACGCTGGAAGATCATTTTAAGGTTAATCATCATTTCCTGAAGGGAAGTGGCGAAAACCAAAATGTCGTCTAAGTAGACCACACAAATCTTGTTCAGTAGTCCCTGAAGTACATTGTCCATAACCCGCTGGAATGTGGACGGCGCGTTTTTCAAACCCATAGGCATTCTTAGGAATTCATAGTGCCCATGTTCAACGTTAAAGGCTGTTTTGTGAATGTCTCTAGGGTCCATTTCACATTGGTAAAATCCACTTGCAAGGTCAAGGCTACAGAAATACTGGCATCTTCCTAATTTGTCGAGTATGTCGTTCACGTTAGGGATGGGATATTTGTCATCGATTGTCTTGTCGTTCAGTTTTCTAAAGTCGATAACCAAACGCCATTTAACTTTTCCGGATGCATCAGTCTTTTTTGGGACGATCCATATGGGGGCACTCCACGCGGACGTGGAAGGTCTGATTATGCCTTGGTCTAACATTTTTTTTATTTGGATCTGAACTTCATCCCTATGAATGTAAGGGTATCTATATGATTTAGTATAAACCGGTAGTTCGTCAGTGGTATTTAATATGGTGTGCTTTATTCGGTTAGTAAAGGTTAGTGGTTCATCTTCAAGGTAAAATATATCTGAATATTCTCTGCATATCAGGTTTAAATTAGCTGTCTCTTCTGAGTTTAGATGACCCGTGCGCAAGCGCGATAAGACGGCTCGTGTTCGGTCATTGTTATTACAGGTATCATATGACACCTGGGAATATAATTGCTCGTTAAATATATGTGCATTAATTGGGTCAGAAATGGAAAGTATTATATCATTGTTTGTGGGGTTACTTATTTCCAAAATGGCACGATTATTTTTTGCTATCGAGATACATTCATTTATATAGCATCCGCCGATATATTGTTCGTCTATACAAATCTCTCCTTTAGCTATAGATGTAGGTACTCTCATTAATTTTGATGACTGAGCCGGTATAATGGTCTCATATAGGTTAATATTTTGAGACACATACATATGAATTGGATTGCAAGCTGATTTAGTGAATAGTTTCTTGGCACCTAAGTCTATTCTTGCTGACCATTTCTCAAGAAGATCACACCCTATTAAGCCATCAAAGTAGTCGTGAAAGTTATATACATATAATTTAATTGGGCCATTGTCTTTAATTTCGTTGAAGCACGGTAAGGTTATAGAGTAGTAGTTTTTTGTGGTTGCATGGACATTTGTGACCATGAACGGATCGTAGTTAAGGGGATAGTTTGCAAAATAGGTTTCAGTAGCTTCCGGATTTATAAATGATTGGTTTGCACCTGTGTCTATGAGGAACTTAAGAGGTGGAAGCTCGGGGCTAATCACTATTTTTATATAAGGTAGCTGTCTTTTATTTTGAATATTAAGTTCTATGTTGGGGAAAGTACTTTCGAATCCTTGGGAAAATTTTCTTGAGTCCTTTCTGATTCGATTTCGATCTTATTTTCAGCAGTTGGTGTGTCAGCTGGTTCGGTAACAGTATAGTCATCGTAGGTATAGTAGGGTAAGTTGGAATAGTCATATGTTTCGTTGGAGTTATAAGAAGGGGTATAGTAGTATTCCGCAGGTAGGTCATACTCAGCATAGTGAGGATCATAATGTTCGTAGAGTTCGCTAGTATTAATTTGTCTGGTTTTGAAGTAGTTGGTCGGGGGTGGATTCCCGTGTATTCTCCAGTCACGTCCAGTAGGAGGCAATACGCGAGCTGTAGGATGACTAACGCCGCTCATTGGCCTGGGATAGCCATTGTTATTACTACTGGGGTATGAATAATTTGGCTGGCGGGGAGGAATTCTGAAGCCTGAAGATATATTCGATCTAGGCAATGCACTGAACATCTGCTGAGTCTTGGAAGGACCGGGGCTCCACACAGGTAAAGTTGGTCTTTGTGGATGTTGGTAAAAACGAGGCAAATTTAGTTTGGGGGTGTTAGGTACAAAATAGTTCGGAAATCTAAAAGGTTCATGATATGATTTGGGCATAGTTGTCTGTGTGTTAGTATCTAAGTTAGCTCTTTTAAAATAGTGATTTTTATTCTGTAAATATATAATGTTCATTTCCTCCTGGGCAAACTCTAAGGCTTTTTCTAGATCGGGCGGCCTCATACTCCTAATGCGAGAACCCAGTGGTTCCTCCAACCCCTTAAGGTAGGTTTGTAAGGCTAATTTACTATATAGGGTTCTTTTTGCTTCGACAGTTGTGGAAAGTTTGTCGTGTAACTCTATATAAGTCATTATAGTATTAAGTAAGTTTTGAACCCGTTCGTAAAATAGATGAGGAGTATCGGATCCTTGAGTTAGAAGAGAGAGGTCTGTGTATAGAGCAGATTCATCTCTATGATCCGAAAAACTATTAATTAATGCATTTCTTATGCCATTCCAGTCATTAGAGATGCCGTTCGTTGCCAACGTTCTAGCAGCGGCACCGGTGATTTTATTTAAAATCCCACTTAGCAAGGACAAATGGGCTAGTTCATTACCCGGGCCTGGCTTGACATAAGTAATGATCAATCGATCACATAGAGCTAAAAATCTTGTCAGGACAACAGGGTTACCGTCAAATTCGGGTACTAACCTAAGAGCTTTAACTATCTTATCTATAACATCATCGTTAGAACTAGGAAGAGGAATATTCGCTTCTCTCTCCATGATATTTTCTCCTTCTAAAACAGTTCCTAAACTACGGTTCGCGTCCGTCTGCGCAATGCGGGCGGATTGGCGTGATTGGGGTGCGTTTCCCCTGGAATTTCGTGGATGGAAAATTTTGGATTTTTTATTTGGATCTCACGTAAGGAATTGTGGCGACCGTTCGCTGGAAAATTGTGCAACTCACATAAGCATTCCTCCGAAGGCGCGTAGAGACATCGATTTTCAGATGATTTCACCAAACGTGGAATATCTCCGCTGGCGGTCCTCGGTTCGTTTCTTGTCGATGAGTATACGTTTAAAAACGTAGGCAGCACGCACAGTTTTTCCTGTACCACTATAAAAGTCACTACGAAAAGGGCTGATAGAGTCTTCGATATAGTGGTGGAAAGTCTACGCGCACTGACTCGACATCCAACCCGACTGCGCCAATTACGAAGGCCGCAGCGGAGTACCAAATAAAACCTTTTCAAAGTGTTGAAAATGTCCAAAAAGTTTAATTAATTGATCCACAAAAATTCCTTAGTTACTAAATCTTAAAGCTACGTGACAGTTCGCGACCCGATATGAGGTGTCGTCGAATCCGAGTCGCCGATGCAGCGAAGAGCCTTTTATCTCATTTCTCTACGTCACACCGCTCATGGTGGGGTGGCTCGCTATGGATGTAACAACTGCACACTGCACAGAGTACATTGGTAAAAACAATAGTGACGTCACAAACGACGCCATGATACCACCGAACGTTTTGGCGTGAATTTTAAAATTTTAATTTCAAATGCCAATTTTATCTACTAACCCTTATTTTTCTGCTGAAATAAGATATTTTTTCGAAATAGTAGATACTTCCGAACATAATCTGACCATTTTTGAAAATCAGTCATCATGCCTATTGTATAGAATGATTGGCGCCAGCTACGAGGGCGTGTGTCATCACTCACCCTTGGGCGTGTCGGTGGGTTGCTGCGTGGGCGTGGCGTGCGCGTGCGCGTGCGCGTGGTGCGCGCGGAAGCTGATGCTGATGGGCGAGCTGCCCGCGCTGTTGCCGCCCGTGCCGCTCTGCAGCGTACACACAACACACGTTACCATATATACACAACACTAGCTAATGCCCGCAACTTCGTCCGCGTGGAATAAGGTTTTTCGGTTCCTGCGTTATCTCTTTAATTTTCTGGGGTAAAAAGTAGCCGATGTGTTATTCCAGACTATAATTATTTATCTCTGTGCCAAATTTCATCCAGATCCGTTCAACCGTTGTGGCGTGATAGTAACAAACGTCCATCGAAACTTTCGCATTTATAATATTAAGTATAGATTGGATCTCCCACTCTTATATATTAAGGCGATGGCGTCCCGTTCAGCATGCAGAAACTCTTGAATGTAAATGATAGGAAATTATGTACCTACTAGCTTATGCCCGTGACTACGTCCGCGTGGATTGAAGTTTTTTGGTTCCCGCGGGAACTCCTTAATTTTCCGGGATAAAAAGTAGCCTATGTGCTATTCCAGACTATATTCTATCTCTGTGCCGAATTTCAGCCAGATCCGTTCAGCCGTTGGCGCGTGATTGAGTAACAAACATCCATACATCCATCCAAACTTTCGCATTTATAATATATATTTGAATAACGGGCACAGAACACACGACTCTGTGATAGTAATGTATTCACGGGTGCGGCGCGCGGGGGTGCGGGGGTGTTCGGCTCGCGTCGCCAACAACAACGACACACTCACGTGGTAGCGCTCGTCGGAGGGCGGCCGCGGCGGGGTGCTGCCGCCGTCGCTCTGCAACCAACACACACACACACACTCGCGCGCTCAACATATGCACTGTAGACGCGCTCCGCCCCGCACGGGGGGGACATAGGACATTGACACATATTCAACATAATATATGAACATTATAACATTTGTATCGATAAAAACGATGCGACTGCCTCGTTAGTCCAGTGGTTAGCATGTTCGACTGCGGCCGACGAGGCCCCGGGTTCGAGTCCCAGGTTGGGCCATAGCAAGTACGTATTAGTAGTAGTAGTTAGTAGTTAGTACTAACCGGAGTCAGGAAGTTGGCGGTGTTTCACCCCCGAGCCTCAGAGAGCACGTTAAGCCGCCGGTCCCGGTTATTACCACTAACATGATAATAGTCGTTAAAGCTCGCCAACCCGCATTAGAGCAGCGTGGTGGGTCTTAGGCTCTAATTCCCACTCTCTTATGAGAGTGGAGGCCTGTGCCCAGCAGTGGGACGTTAATGAACTGTAGTGGTAGTATGATACAAAAGCGCGTGCGGTCGCGTTAAGCGTCGCGTCTCCTGCGCGCGCAGACCACGCCTCGTCCCGTGCACGCGCTCCTCTTCAAGCGCGGGGGTATGGTGAGTTTCCCTCTCTCTCGCACATGCCAACATGTGCACAAACGATTCTATAGTTGTGATAAAATATGGGGGCGAATCAATTCTTGACAGTAACATTACGGACATTTTAGACATATTTTTATTGTACGAATAATATACGTAGTATTGGATAGAAAAAAATGGCGAGGAATACTAGCAATCATTTTGAACGTGCGAGAGGTAGGGAGGGAGAGAGGGGGGGAAAGAGAGAGGGCTGACTGGTACTCACGTGCGGGCGCGGCGGCGTGTCGGGCGGCGCGCGGTGGCGGTGTTTGCGGTGCTTGCGGCGCGGCTCGGGCGCGGGCGGCGTCAGCGAGCCGTCGGGCGAGCCCGCCTCCGGCTCGGCGCCCTCTATGCCCTCCAGCCCGGCCGGCTCCGCGCCGCCGCTACTGGCGACACACAACCACCAATGTTACAACACCGAGCTGTTACAGTGACACTGCTTTAATGACAGAAGCATTAGCTTTTCACGATGAAGCACCATCACACACGCGTGCACACAGTACAAATTTCCAAATTTCGGCGGCCTCTGGGAGGCCGGTGTAAAGTCCACTAAACACCATTTGAAAAGAGTCATAGGTAACAGTACGTTGACGTGCGAAGAGATGATGACGCTATTATAACACATCGAGGCATGTTTAAGCTCGAGGCCAATTTCCCAACTGAGGAGTACGCCCGGACACTTTTGAAGCACCCACAATCCTCTGTATTTACCGGAGAATCTATATCAGTTCTTGAAGCCGTTCGTTATGTTGTATTACATAACATCAAACAATCAATTATACTGACCGACTCCTTAAGTTGCCTCCAAGTGCTTAAGAGGCCGAAGAACTCCACTCGCAACTTCTATTCGAACCGCAAATATAAATTTGCCGGTATATTGCTATCTCTATTTGGCTAATAACACATGATTGCGTGCAAGCGCGATAGCAATATGAGCGTACAGAATTTAGTCCAAGTTCCGTGAATACCAGAAATGATGAATGAAAAATTGTTGTGTTTTTAACTTCGTGTTGTTATTCTGTAACTTGACAATATAGGCTATGTTCCTGATCAACTAGTACGTGAGATATCGTCGGTTTTAATATGAAACAAATAAGGTGAAAACATGTCATTTATGTCGTAAAAACATGCGAAACGCAATGTGCTTACGTTTAATTTTGGGAAAGTATTTTGAAAAAATAATTATCCAGGGACCTAGATAAATTCAAGTTCAATTTTAATAAGCGCATACTATGGTGGAAATATTCTCGAATTACAAATTATTTTGGTATTACGTTTGTATGGGCAATTCGCCCTCCGCCGGCCCGTTAAGGCAAACCCTTTTCGTAGTAAACCCCCTAAACTCGGATTTTTAATTCCGCGGAATTCTGACGTTAGTGACGTTCAGAAATCACAAACATTTTTGAATTTTTGTTTTGATCACATGCGCCTATTACCTGAAATAAATAATTTATCATTTGTCACAAGCATAATCCAAATAAGTACCTACTTATTACTTACTAAAAATTGAAATAGTCCTTTATTAGAATTAATAAATTTGCTAGAAAGGATAAAAGATAAAAGAAAGAAATAACAACCAATAATGATAAACTCTATCCATACTTACTAATATTACAAACTAGAAGCCGCGTGAATTAAGGTTTTTTTATTCCCGCGGGAACTTCTTAATTTTCCGTTCTATTTTATATCCGTTCCGTTCTTCCGTTATTTCCATTCCGCCTATGTTCTTCTCCGGGATACTTGAACATACCTCAATAGTCGATGCCAAATTTCGTCAAAATCGGTTGAAGAGGGGCTGGGAAAGCGTAGCAGACAGACACATTTTCGCATTGATAATATTAGTATATTGAATTATGGATCCTTTTTTAAGACAATGAAAGAAAACGTATTCCACGTAGACGATACTGCGAGCATCAGCTAGTTGTAAATAATTAAGTATTGTACAGTAGAAGTAAATGAAACGCCAACGATAGTAACTCGTTTGTATTGTACCATAGATTAAGCGTCGGAGATGACTGCAGTGGCTATCGATCTCCTCGCTTAAAATGAGTGACGGAATCTAGCTAAATCCTAGGTACCCTAGCTTTAGACGTGAGAGTATGAGAGTAGACGGCAGCGGCAATAGGGGCTCCGGAGCACGATCCTAATCCTAGACTCGACTGTATTGGTGACTGCAACGGCTATCTCGCTACCTCTCTCTCTCGGTACGGTCGCTAACTAGCGAATGGAATTAATATCTTCGTCGCGCTCGGGCTTGTATAGAGCTCCGCCACTTTGTTCTTCGACACACGAGACACGTTGGTCGGAGCGCTCCGAGCGAGATGGTTAGTGAATGTGTGAGTAGGAAAGTATTCGAGGCCGAGCCGCGCGTGAAATTCTTGTTACAGTATTAAGTAACATCATCATGATCATCGTTGTCGTCGTCATCCTCGTCATTCACAGACACTGTCAATCAAATGGGTAATACGGCATATTGCATTTGTTTGAGGTGACGTTAGCTCCCACAACCAAAAGCTCTTAACTTCCGCCATCTTGTTTTTGCAACATCCAAATTGCACTCCAAGTTGCAGGCCAAACCAACTCAATTGGATTAAGTAAGCTCACAATGGTAAGGCGGCAATTGGAATACCTACAGTAATCCCTTGTTCTGATGCCAACTCGTCCACGACATTTTTACTACATTTATGCTTCTCTTTGCTATGTCCAATAAATTTATCTTCAACTGCAAATTGACTTAAAACTTAATCTTTAAACTTAATTAATAAATGTCGAAAATAATAATTTCTAATCTTCAGTTAAAAAGGTTTGTTACTCATGCATGGTGTGACCAGTTGCACGGTAATGTTTTTTCATTTCATTAATTGTTTCAATATTGATATTTAAAAACATTAAACGGATCAGCCTGGCAAACGAAAGAGGTAATAGCTTTTTCATTAAAAAACAAAAAAAATCTAGGCGTCTGTCGACCGTCATCAATCAATCAATCAATCAATGATGATCTTGCCATTCAACTTTCAGCTTGAATGTTCAAATGTGCTCTTGTTACTTGCTATTACCACTCACTAAAAGTTGGATGAATACCAACAACCGGCTGGAAAAAGAATGATATTCAAGCATGATTACCTTCAAAGAATTTAAATTATGATAAAACTATGTTAAAGGTAAACTTATTGGACATAGTTAGCAAAGAAAAGCATATAAATATAATAAATATGCTGTGGGCGAGATAGCAGCAGAACGAGGGATCACTGTGATCCGATTACCCCTTACCATTGTGAGCTCAATCCGATTGAGTTGCTTTGGGCTCAAGCTAAAGGGCATGTGGTAAAAAAAAAAAAACTTATAAAATGGCGGAAGTGAAAGAGCTTTTGGTCGAGGGAGTGAACAATTCACCCCAAACAAATGACAAGAGTGCATAGCACGTTATTAAAGAAGAGGACAAACTATGCCGTATAGACCATTTGATTGACAGTGTCTGTGACACTTTCATTATAAATGTCGGTGACGATGACGAGGAAGATGATAACGATGAAGATTATTTTAATTATTCATTATTTACAAAAAAAAGTTTACTATTACTAATTGTTGGATTTTACTTTATCCTTTCTTGGCAAAATTGTTCTTTCTAATTACTTAAGGACTCATTCAGTCTTCAGTCGGTAATAAGTATTTGGATTTTTCTTATGCATGCTATTTACATGTATGCACATTATGTATGCAAATATGAACTATTCGTAACGTTTGCACTTGAAATTAAAGTAGTGCTCTATTAATTAATTAACAATTTAATGTAAACTAACACTGTTATATCTTTAGAATCCATAGCATTACTTACATTTTATTAGAATTTGTTACCCTTTTTTTGTGGGAACTGTTTTTACTATAGTATCACCAAGAAACGTCAGAATTACGCGGAATTAAAAATCAAGGTATATTTCCATCATCTTTCAGATCAGGGAAGTTTTATACTCCTGTCAACAGAAAGGACTTTCAGTTACATTGGCTTGGATAACAGGTCACGCAGGAATAATAGGTAATGAGAATGCGGACGCATGTGCTAAACTGGCAACCGAGACTGGTGCTTTAGAACACTTCAGGAATCACACTCTGGACCTCAGGTCTTTCGCTAAATCTGACCTTACCGACACATGGAATTCAACTTGGATTGAATCAAAATCAGTCAAAGGCAAATTCTATGCTACAATACAACCTGAAATTCCACGTTGATCCTGGTTCTTCCTCTACCGTAACACAGATAGCTGGGTTTCATCTGTGATAAGCCGCCTACGAATTGGCCATGCATGCATGCACCCCTGTTCATCTTGCAAAATTAAGAATAAGAGACAGTTCATTGTGCGAGTGTGGTCTTGATGAAGGATCGGTCGCTCACATCCTTTTTTCTTGTCCGAAACTCCTTTATAAACTTTATGACGTTCTCCCTCCCGACATTCCCCGCCCCATAAATTTTGAGTGCTTCCTTATGTTAGTATTTAGCCGTTACGTTAAATTTGTTTATAAATATATAAATACTAACAAAATAAAAGTGTAAATAGCTATATTTTAATGTATGTATATATCCTCGAACGTGACTAATAAAATCCTTTTATTGCATACTTTTCATAATTATAGCTTCAATTTTATTTTTTCTTTTTTCAACATAGTCTCCTTTATGGATCTTCCACTCCACCTGTCATTGGCAAAGTGCATTGTGCTGGTGTGACACTAATAAAAGCCATAAAATAAAATAAGAAGAAGAATAATAATAGCTATATAAACTAGAAGTATAGAGTATTGTTGTTTTATATAAGCTTTAGGTTTTCATTTTATATATAATTTTTTGTTATTTAGTTTTGCTTTACAGTCCACAAAATATCGAATACAGCTAGTTACAAGAATAGGTTATGGACTTCGTCCATGGCGTGCGGAATGTTCGGCATTAGAATGTCGTAGTATAATAGTGCTTGTACAGTGCTAGTATAGTGTAGTGTGCAATGTAAAAACTAGATGGCGCTTTACGAAGTTAAATCGCGGTATCTACTGATACCTCTCGCCTATATAAGATCTGTACAAGGATTTGGAATAAATGTATTCGTTCACTACGGGGCTGCTTAAATACACTCCGGGGACCCTGGGTCTGTACAAAAGTTGTTGCGAAAGATACAATAGGAAGATCTTCGTCCCAGCCGGTCCAATCGTAGTAGGTTATAACTTCTATATATATAGTGACCCTCGTAAGTCGTAATGGTGATTCAGGCAGCGGTACTCGATTGGCAAAGGATAGTGCTCAACAGCGCCATCTTTTATCATATGTGTCCCTACAAGGGAATACAAATTATTTTTGAAAATAATAAAAAAATATGAATAACACAAGAATCCACACCTGTCGTCGGAGTCGATGGGCTCAGCCTCGGTGGGCAGCTCGCGCGTCGCCTGCGCGCGCAGGTAGCGCTCGCGCTCGCGCGCCAGCCGCTCGCGAGCCTGCCGCAGGGAAACCGACTTATTGACGCTGACCACTCTATACCGTGTCCCCGTTGTAGTAACAGTAGGTCATTTGGATGTATTGATTTTGTTGTTTTGACGGTAGGTACGGTCCACAGTCCTACCGTACATTTTGCTCTATCAGCATTAACCTAGTTTTCATTACACATTCAATCTAACAATAAATCAGTGCGGAAATCATCACCGCGACCGGCACGCGTGCCACTCATTTATATCATTGGCACTAGCATAGCATTTAATTATGATTATTATAATAATGTGTCGGTCGAAGGAGGTCTGCGCGAGCCTGCTCCGCATCGAGCGTACCTCCCTGCGCGCCTCCTCGCGCTGCCTGGCGCGCT
The DNA here is from genome assembly GCA_963932025.1 of Erebia epiphron. Classification (NCBI taxonomy): domain Eukaryota; kingdom Metazoa; phylum Arthropoda; class Insecta; order Lepidoptera; family Nymphalidae; genus Erebia; species Erebia epiphron. Next base: position 153,795 of record OZ009952.1, on the reverse strand, counting down.
GCGCCTCTCGCTCGCGCTGCAGCTCGCCCGCCAGCGTCACGTCCAGCAGCAGCTTGGGGCGGTACAGCTCGTCGCGCTGGCGGCGCGCGCGCTCGTACTCCGCCGCCGCCGCCGCGTCGTCCGGCGCGCGCGAGCCTGCGCGCACACAACACTGGTCAGTATACCGCGCGGGTGGGGGGGGACGGGGACGGGGAACGCGCGACGGGTTACGACGCTCACCGAACACGGCCTTCCGCAGCTGCTCGAGCTCGTCCTGCTCGCGCGCGCGCTCCCGCGCGTCGCTCTCCGCCTCGCGCACGCGCGACCCGAGCCGCCGCTGCAGCTCCTTGCCTCTGCGCGCAGACAACACCACATTAACTTATCTCACTAGGACACCTGTTCTCACCGACACAATGTGGCGCAACCGTGGCTCGAGACGACGCGATCACACGACCGGTGGCGCCGCCGTGACATATTGGTCTAAGCCATGGATATCCACTGCTGGAAATAGGTTTCTCGTGTGCAGTGCTCGAAACTCTTATTTTTTTTTCACTACAAATTCTCCCTCGACTAGGGTTCACGTGGTGGCGAGTGGTACTCACTTGTAGTACTTGTGGTCGTCGCGCTCGTCGTCGTAGTCCTCCAGGAACTGCTTGAGGCGCTTGGCCTCTCGCTCGCGCTCCTCCTCGCGGCATCGCTCCCTCTCCCTCTCGCGCTCGTACTCCTTGCCCTTGCGCCGCTCGCGACTCTCCCAGTTGCGCAACCTGGCACATTACACATACAGCATGACTATAATAAGAGTTGTTTATGTAATTATTGTTTACTAAATGAACCTGTCGGTTCATGGTGTGCGGCATGTACAGACCTGAGAATAGATGGCGCTGTACGAAATTGAGTTGCGCTAGCAAGTGTCGATTTTTAACCGACATCCAAAAAAGGAGGAGGTTCTCAATTCGGCGCGTATATTTTTTTTTTTACCGCATATCTCCGTGGTTTCCAAACCGATTTGAAAATTTTTTTTTTCAATGGTTAGAGGAAGCTCGCGAGATGGTCCCATAAAAAATCTGACTCCAAATCCTCAATCCTGATGCTGTAGGTATACCTACGACTCAAAACTAGGGAGTTAAGCAGATTTGATGGTGAATTCATATAGTAGGTATCAAGTCACGTGTATACGATTCAACTCTGAGTCCCAACTCCTCAACCCTGATGCTGCAGGGAACTGCACTCCTAAGCCGTGGGGACTAAGACTACACTAAAAAGTTAAAAATAAAAATTCTTTTCAAAAAACCGACTTCCATAGCCACTGTAAAGTAAAAAATAATTTTGATTTCTACACACTATGTTGAAGTCGGGCGAGTATAACAAAGATAGACAAAGTTGACGCGTCAGGCTCGCCCGACTTCAACATAGTGTGTAGAAATCAAAATTATTTTTTACTTTACAGTGGCTATGGAAGTCGGTTTTTTGAAAAGAATTTTTTTACATATAATAAATCGGTATGGTTTGATAAACAAAAGAACCTAAGGAAGTGAACCAGTTTCATTTAATTAGTACACAGAGTATTCAATAATAGAATACTCTGTGTAGTACATCCTACTAAGGCGTGACGTGTCCACTTAAGTGTTCTCATTTATAATTTTTTTTTAAACTCGAAAGGGTGAGAAAAAAAAATTAATCACTAGACATAACGTAGGTACTACTTAACTGTCTACAAAATGAAGGGCGATTAACATAATATATTAATTTGACTGATTAATAAATGGCTGAACATTTGTTGAGAAAATAAGCTCTCGCTCAAAATGATACAGCAACAATGTGGCGCACGCTCGAGCTGGTTTGGTCGAGTTCTGTTTTTCTCGATTGTAGTAAATCAGCCATTGTTGAGTGTAATAATGTAATTGTTTCGAACGTCGAAGGCAGCGCAGCGCTCACCTCTCCTGGTAGGCGGCCTCCTTCTCGCGCGCCTTCTTCTCGAGCCTCTTCTTGTCCCGCGCCTCCTCCTCGAGCTCCTTCTCGCGCCGCGCGTCCGCCTCGCTCCGCCCCCGGGAGCGCTCCCTCTCCCTGTCTCTGTCTCTCTCCCGGGAACGCTCGCGGTCGCGGTCGCGTTCTCTCTCCCGCTCCCTGTATCGATCACACCAATTATTAGACATTACTCATCATTTCTCTTTCAGATATCCCATGAGAGCAATTTCCCCAGTTTCCTTCTATCCTGAAGTAAGCTTATAGAATACAGGAGACGAAAATTAAAAACTATTAGATACAAGAGTTTGGCCTAAGGTTAAAATATTATTATTAAACTGCAGAAGGACCTGGGAATCAACCGCATTATTATCCCAAGAAAACCCCTGCCATTATGTTATTATTGGAATGAGAGAGAGATATTATTAAACAGCTTGAAAAATATACCTATCACATATAATCCCGATTAATTTTCAAGATAATTAAGAATGGATAATAATGAATGAATATATAAGGGGAAGTTTGAAAGTAGCGCCAGAGACAGAAAAGATGAGGAGGTAATAGACAGGGTCAATCTGGGAATTTATAATTTTTGAATTTTCCTTGGTCTGGCCTGCTGGGAGACTTCAGCCGGGGCCAGTTACCAGTTACCAGTTACCAGTTACCAGTTACCAGTTACCACCTACCGGCAAAGACGTGCCGCCAACAACGACTTCAATTTACATAGACGGGCCCGCTCAAACAAATAATGTGCGCGTATTTTACAACGCCATCTAGTCTGAAAAGCGGGAACTTGCTTGCAACAACTTGAAACGTACGACTCGGTCATAGATAATATAGGTCATAGCCATAAAAGCCGTAAGGCCAGTTAGTAAAAAAAATATATCATACAGTTTGCCGCGGAAATTAAATGATTGCGTAATGGATAAAAATATTAAATAGGAACATCAAATAAAAAGTAATTTATAAAAAACAAAAACCCGACTGCTTGGATACCAAAAAGTATAAAACAAGACATGAATTGAAGTATTTCATTATTATCAATTTAAATCGTAAAATATTAATAAAATTTATCAAGGCGCAGTCGCACGTTAAGTTTAGCTTTAGGACGTGCGACTGCGCCTTGATACATTTTATTAATATTTTACGATGTAAATTGATAATAATGAAATACTTCAATTCATGTCTTGTTTTATACTTTTTGGTATCCAAGCAGTCGGGTTTTTTGTTTTTTTATAAATTACTTTTTTATTTCAAACTTTTTTGTTAAGTATTTATCGGAAACAGGCGACGTTTTATCTGCCCGAAGTAGCACCTATTACCTATTCTGTAGTAGCACCAAAGGTACTAATAAGTATTTTGTATGAGAAGTAGTAATTAGCATCGGATTAATTTATTCGTAATGACGAGCGGTGATCACCATAACCATCATCAAATTTGCATATGTTATAATGCTAATATTAATTTGGTAAAGTTCGTAAATCTGCTATTTTTCCTAAAAATGTGCTTATTAATTTTCGAGAGTCCTATCGCATCGACGTCACGAGACCTCGGCAATGAACGTCGGCCACTTACGAAAATGCCCGTAGACAATGCAAAAAGTAGGTAAGTATTTTCAAAAACACAAATTACGTATTTATTTATTTAGTATTTAGTTTATAACTAAGTGGACTCGGAACTATTATTTTAATAGACATTAAAAATGTTAGTCGGAAGTTATGTTAGTCGAATATGCGCTGCATGTGGCATTGGTGAATTTATTGATTGATCGATTGAAGGAGTGAAAATCATCAAGTTTTTGAGACTTGTTATTTCGTCACATTAAGCTTGGTATACAATGATATGTTACTATACTACTGTAATATTTATTATATTGTGAGAGTACGCCACACCTTCACCTTTACCTATCCGCTGTGGGCCGCGTCATTTTCTGATGAAGGTTACTGTATTTCTATGATATCTCATAAGATATTCATCTAAATTGAATGGTGTAAAGGGCAATTTTTGTCTAAATTAAATACTTGAGATGAGTAAGATATTTATTTTGCTAAGGAATTAACGATTAAAACTATGTTGGTAAAACACCTTCGCAAGTAAATCACTGTTTAGACCAAATTTGAAAATCATAAAAATGGTTATTGAGAGTCAACCGCGGACTTTTTTTAGAACTTTTTGAGAGGAACGTTTCCACCATACATTTTTGTCGTGTAACTTTAACGATTAAGGCAGCGCACGCCACGTAAGCTCTCAGATGAGATGGTTTTTTCCGACTTAACTCACATTATTGCAATTTTCGTAAGGATCTCTAATTTTTTTGGAAATAAAATATAGCCTATTTTACTTGTTAATAATGTAGCTTTCTATAAGTAATATAATTTTTAAAATCGGTTGAGTGGTTTTTGAGATAATCCACCTAGTTTGATAGACATAGATGATATGAGTAGGAACTTTAAACATTTCCTTTGAAACCTCGTAAATCCTAAATTATCATTTAAACGGAAAAAAATGGTTTAAGGAACCTAGGTGTGATTTTGAAAGACCTATCTAACGATACCCCACTTGCTATAGAGCCTATCGACTATTGATAGGCTATAGAGCCTATCGACTTTTATTTATTAATTAGCTCCTAGTGGACGCCATTTTGTTTTTCTCAAATTCGGCCTCCGTAGTGACACTCAGAAGACTAAGATAAATCTAGTGGTGCAAGTATTATCAAAATCGGTTCAGCCGTTTTGTCTGTAGTGCGACACAAAGTAATACACTAAAAATGAACCTTTGAAACCTCGTAAATCCTAAATGATCGATAAAATTAGAAAATGATCAAGGGAACCTAACTATGATTTTGCAAGACCTATTCATCGATACCCCACTTGCCATAGTCTATCGACTTTAATTTTTTAATTTGTTACATTATGGCTTTTAGAGGGCGCCATTTTGTTTTATCTCAAATTCGGCTTCCACAGTGATACTCTACTGATATACTCGGCATAAACTGGTGCAAGAATCATCAAAATCGGTCCACGCGTTTAGGCTGTAGCTGTCTTGCAAGGAACAAAAATACATTTTAAACTGATGAATACATAACCCTGTGCGTTCCGCAGTCGGGTAATAACGTTTTTTTTGGAAATGTATAATTGTGAATTGAAACACTTGCCTACCTTAAAATAAAAATAATAATATAAAAACCAATAAGACTTTAGATGTAAACTTAATAATAACAATTTATCTACACGACAAGCGACCGTGATAGCGCTACGATGGGGACAAAAACAGGTCAGGAGCGCGCTCTCAAAGTAGGACGCTCGATTTTTTTCTAAGAAAGGGCCCACCTAGTACCTACATGTATATCGATGGCCGCCAAGCGATTTAGCGTTCCGGTTCGATGCCGTGTAGAAAACGAATGGGGGTATGGGTTTAATATAACTGCTATGCCCCTAACAAGCTAGCCCGCTGCCATCTTAAACTGCATCATCACTTACCATCGGGTGAAATCGCAGTCGAGGGCTAATTTGTAGTGGATAAAAAAATGCGTATACGGGGTATAAAGGGGCCGGATATTACGTTGACGGATGACAGATGTGAGTGGAAAAAGAAGTTGTGTAGCGCCGACCCCCGCAGCGCGGTAAGGAGTAAGGACAGACCGGGGAGTGCACAGCGCATGTACCCGCGCCGGATCTCGCGCCGCGTGCGGATGTACGGGTGAAGCGACGCGCTGGAGTTGCGCCACACAACCCGCACGGCCGCCTACTGCATTATAACAGCGGCTTCGAGGACCGTGGCGTGGTTGAAACTAAACAAATGGTACCTATATTCACTTGACGATTGAACAGCACTTGCAAATTTTATTTGTTTCTTTAAATGTTTGAATTTAGTAGGTGGTAGTTTAGTATTTATACAAAATGTTTATTTGAATAAATAATCTTTTGAATGTTGCATTAGAATTTGATTTTAAAACAACAAAATGCCACATGTGATGTGATCGAACGGATGTGACAGACATCATATCCGTTTTATTTTAATTTAGGAACTAGAAGTTTAATCCGCTATAATTTACGACAATATTTATATTTTATTTTTATTATTTGTTGATGAGATACAGCCCGCTGACAGACAGACGGACTGAGGGATAAAAAAAACGGATTAAACTTCTAGTTCCTTCATTATCATGGACATGCTTCTATACAATATTTATTTTAATTTATCAACCGTAACCGATAGTTAAAATGTAATTAATTGTTCAACTACACAACAAGATAAGAAGTTTTCCAAAAAAAATAATTAAAGAAAGCTAATAAGGAATTCACTATTAATTTTAAAAATGTAATATTTGCAATGTTTATAGCCGCAGCTTGTAACACAAAGCCTTCCGCGTGTGCGTCTGCAATGTGCAGTCTGCAGTATCGCGATAAGCCGCTCCGTCGCTCCTTATCGACGCGCCGCTCACAACTAACATTTCATTGCATGTTGTTTGTTTGACCCAAAACGTTATATTGAATTGGAAATAATATAATTTTATATCATCCGGTGACACAAGGGCTGATACAGATTTTGCACAAAGGATCAGCCTGGCTGTCCAGCGCGGATATAAAACCAGCATTCTTGCTACGCGGGATGATTTGTATAGTAATTAGATTAGTAGGCTAGCTAACTTTAAGTTTTGTTGTAATGTTTTCAATAGGGATTAGGGTAAGGGATTTTAAAAAGATATTGGGAATTCGAATTTATTTCTTCACATGAAAATCTCTAACTATTCGGAATGGGGAATATGCATGTGATTTAGAAATGGACAAAAAAATTATATGTATTCTTTCTTGCTAAATAAATATATTCAGATGATTATTTTTACAAATTATCATGTTTCTATGAATAAATTTAATTATTTAAAAGTAGTCTTTTTCAAATTCCGCCAAAACGCAACGCTATTGGCGGAACGGAACATGACGTCACCATCCACTCTAGTCTGTGTCGACTGTTGACAGGTCGTTTGTTTTGTATGATTATTGAAGGTTATTCGCATTGTTTTGCCGCTGTTTATGATAAATTATTATTAGTGTTTTTGGGAATTAATAAATGAAAGCAGTGATTCCTTGTGAAAAAAGACTCGCCACAATGACTGAAAGCGGTTTTGTCAAGGCACAGTCGGATAATCTGCCTAAAATTGATGTGTTGTCAAGGCAACTGAGAAATTCTTTTCCAATAGAACTTATCAACAGTGCAAACAAAAAAACGTAGTCAGCTGTTGACCAATGAAAATCATATTTATAAATTTGTAACATTAATAAATAAGTAAAAACATTGGGAATCAGAATATTTTTATGAACATGTAATTTTTTAGGTTAGTTTATTGTTTATATTGTTCGCGAGTCCTAATGAAAAAGATTTTTGGTAGGTAGGTACATACATATGTAATACTCACGTAGAAATGATCTTCACAACAATATAAACTACTCAAGCACGATACATTTTCTCTCCTCATCACCTTACACCACTTTTTCCTCATATTTGCATCTTTGTGCATGTGAAAATATATCTTGACAGGTGCAGTTTTAATATTATTTTTGCACATAAGGACAATACAATATTTATAATAAGCTTTTGGGTGCTCTTCCATCACAATAAGTTAATCTGTTACGCTTTACTTCACTCACTTTTATTTAAACTGTGAATCAAACACTTCGTTGTTAATTTATTCCTATGAATAAACGACGACGAACGACGACAACGAACGCACCGTGACGTCACAAAACGAGCGCGCCAAAATGGGGGCGTTTAAATCGTCCGAAAATGATAGTAGTTTTAATTAATTTTTTTAAGCTTATCTAATAAAATTGTGCAAGTGTTATATTTTTTTCCGGTTACATAATTACTTAAAGAATGTTTAAAAAAAAAAAAAACATGCATATTCCCTATTATATGAGTTTTAACCGATTAAATATCACTCTCTCTTACGGTGAATGAAAACTTCGTGAGGAAACTGGCACGCTCGAGAGTTCTTCATAATGTTCTCGCAGGCGTGTGTGTGTGTGTCCACAAATCCGCAATTGACAGCGTGGTGGACTATGGCCAAACCCTTCTAATTCCGAAAGGGAGACTCGTGCTCAGTAGGGGCCCGTAGATGGATGATGCCTACATGGAAATGGAGCCGAGAGAAATATTGTCGTAGTTACTGCGGTGACAATACGCGGCAGCCGCTCACCGCGCTTCGCCGTAACATGGTTCAGTTAGATCTACTACTCCTGAACTATGACATCGTGTGGTCAGAAATTATTTGTTCTATTTATTTAAGAAAATGCAAAAAACAGTAACCTTAAAATCTTATAAAAAATTTGACTAATTTCCTCATTATATTATTTTGTCATAACAAACTGCCCCCGACAAAAGTTCAAAAATCGCGGCAAAACAGTGCAATCCTCAAGCAAAAGAGGTTTCTTTAAGATTCTTCAATTCTTTCTCACGAACTTTGAACACAACGGGTTACCGCGTCCTGTCTCCCGAGCGCGGTGCGGCAGTCGGCAGTCGGCAGTCGGCAGTCGGCAGTCGGCAGTCGGCAGTCGGCACACACGCAGCTCGGCCCTCTCCTCACACGGCTCCTCTCCTCAAACAGAGACGCTACACTCACCGCTCGCGGTCGCGCTCCCGCTCCCGCTCCCGCTCGCGCGCTTCACGCTCTCTCTCCCTCTCTCGAATTTCCCTGAAATTTTGAAAAAAAAATATTTTTTAGGGTTCCGTACCTCAAAAGGAAAAAACGAAACCCTTTAGGATCACTTTGTTGTCCGTCCGTCTGTGTGTCAAGACCCTTTTTCTCTGGAACGCATGGAGGTATCAAGCTGAAATTAATATCAAATACTCAGGTCTACTGTCCCTTGGAGCTGTGAAAAAATCAAACTTCAAAACCAACGCAATCAAAAGATACAGCCGTTTATGCTGCAAATTTTCGACACTCGCAAGGGAATCAAAACCTACAGGTGCACACATACCTACTACAGGTGACGTAAACATGACGCGGCCACGTAAGCCAATCACGTGCCGCCGCCTGAATCACGATAGCGAAGTTCTTTCGGAATGGTACTATATATAGAACTTTCTACTTTCTACAACAGTCGGCCCAGCTGGGATCTCCGAGCATGACACCGGCTCGGGGGAAGATCTTCCTATTGCATCGGGAGGATACACCATACGCTCCCGACAAGGATACTTCCCGTGAACTCAGAATCTTGAAATTTGGACGAAGCAACGTCTTATAGCAGAGATAAAGGAAAAATTGCGAAAAGCATAAATTTTTTGTAATTACATCATATAATAAAAATATCCATACTAATATTATAAATGCGAAAGTGTGTCTGTCTCTCTGTCTGTCTGTCTGCTACGCTTTCACGGCCCAACTACTCAACCGATTTTGATGAAATTTGGTACAGAGATAGGTAACATCCCGGGGAAGGACATAGGCTACTTTTTATCCCGGAAAATTGAAGAGTTCCCGCGGGAATCAAAAAACATCAATCCACGCGGACGAAGTTGCGGGCATCATCTAGTTTTAATTAATTTTAAACTTACTAATGTTATGGATTTCGTTTAGCAATAAAAATACCATAACTTTCACTTATGTACCTACAGGGTTGTACGGAACCCTCGGTGCGCGGGTCTGACTCGCACTTGGCCGGTTTTTTAATAACAATAAAGATATTTCAGTTACCTTTTAACGGCTCCTTCGTTTAACCGTTTTTTTTTTTTTTTTATTGCAATATAGGCTTGCGCTTGACGACAATCACGCCTAATATAAAGCAGTGATGAGGTCTAGGTTGAAGCGCGCTCGCCTAGAAGATGCCTATTCACTCTTGCCTTGAAGGTACTTAAGTTATACGCGGCAGGGAATACATGCGCTGGAAGGGCATTCCACATCCTTGCGGTTCGAATCAGGAACGTAGAGCAGAACCGTTTCGTTCGAGCTGACTGGACGTCAACCACATAAGGATGCCATCGCAAACGATTTCTTGCTGTTCTGTGGTAGAACGGTGAAGGGGGAACAAGATTGAAAAGTTCCTGAGCACACTCTCCAAAGTATATCCGATAGAAGACCGATAAGCAGGCGACATTGCGACGATGCTGTAAGCTATGCAGTTTCGCCTGCGTAAGTGAATGATCGCCAATGATTCTTCGGGCCCGGCGATCAATCGAGTCTAATGCATCGAGTTGGTACTTGGCGGATCCATCCCAAAGGTGGCAGCAGTGCTCCATGCCAGAACGAACTTGGGCTTGGTAAAGAGCAAGGCGCTGATCCGGTGTGAAGTACCGCCTCACCTTGTTCAGGATTCCAAGTTTTTTAGCAGCTGTTTTGGCCTTTAACTCGATGCATTTCCCGAAATTGAGATTGGATGAGATTTCAATACCCGAGAGCTCAATATGATCACTTAATATGATTTTGACGGAAATCACGTACAAAAGACCTCCAACTGGCGGTTTAAGTGCGGAAACCTGCCCAGTAGGAAGAAAGAAAGAAAGTGGCTAGTGCAGACCTCTCGCGCTCCCGCTCGCGCTCCTTCTCCCGCTCCTTCTCGCGCTCCCGCTCGCGCTCCCGCTCCCGCTCCTCGCGCTCCCGCTCGCGCTCCTTGTCGCGCTCCTCGCGTCGGTCCTTGCTCCTGCGGCGAAACAAAACGGCGAGACCCAAAGCTTTCATATAAAAATAATATGTTTGAAGATAATGTACTAATAATAATTGATTAATATTCACCGAATTTTGTTTAATAAGCGCTATATAGCTCTTTATACCTAAGCTAGAGTTAGGTAAGGTTAGAACATAAATATCACTCAGGTTCTATCTATATTCTATATATATAAAATTCAAAGTCCTGACTGACTGACTGACTGACTGACTTATATAGCAACGCACACCACTGGTGTTAGAAATTTGAAATTTTGACAGTAGGTTCCTTTTGTGACTTTTTTTTTTTGACGGGGGGAAATCTCCTTAAGAGATCCTTTTGTGACCTAGGCGCTCACTAAGGAAGGATTTTTCAAAATTCCACCCCTAAAGGGGTGAAATAGGGGGTGAAAATTTGTATGCAAGTCATTCTTTTCTAAAGATATTTCTCAAGTCATATCAACGAAACTTGGTATTTTGACTTTAAGTAAAAAATAAAGAAGTAAGTGTGTCACAGTTTATCAAAATTCTACCCCCAAAGGGATGGAACAGGGGGTGAAAGTTTGTATGAAAGTCCGTCATTTCGCAAGTTACATCCATGAAACTTGGTATATGAGCTCATATACCAGTTAAAAACGAAGAAAGATGACTGTGTTTAAGTATACATTTTTAAAAATTCTACCCCCAAAGGGCTGAAGGGCATGAGGGCATGCATGTTTGTATGACAGTCCTTCATTTCTCAAGTTATATCAACGAAACTTGGATTTCGGTAAAAAATAAATATGTATGTGTGTCACAATTTTACAAAATTCCAACCCCAAAGGGAGGAAACTTATTAATAGGGGTTGAAACTTTGTATGAGAGTCGTTCATTTCTCAAGTTATAGCTATGAAACTTAGCATTTGGCCTTTTGGTTAAATATTATGAAAAAGTACGCGTTTCAAAATTTTTTAAACTTCACATAGGGTGAAATAGAGGATGAAAGTTTGTATGAACGTTTTTCAAATTATATCAACGAAACTTGGCATTTTGGCTTTCGGTAAAAATGAAAAAGTACGTGTGTCGCAGTTTTCAAAATTTCACCCCCAAAAGGGTAAAAAATAGGGGTAGAAACTATGCATTAAAGGCATTCATTTTTTAAGTTAAAGCCATGAAACTTGGAAGGAGTGCCTATGGGGAAAAAAACTGAAACCACGCGGACGAAGTCGCGGGCATAAGCTAGTTGAGTAATATACCTAACTGGTTAAAATCAAACTTAAAATGGTTGGGGTAGTGGCTTAAATTTTGGTGGTCATCGATTAAACACCACACCAGCATACTGAGTACAGTACAACAAACTTATCTGGCCCTAAGTTATGAAATGAGCCAGATTTATTTTACCATAGGGAACATCGTTTTGCATCCTATTATTATAAGAGATAGGTGCACTTTTTGTAACCATCCCCAGAAAAGCTGATTCAGTAATAGCTGGGTGCTACACTCTCCACTGATTGTGGCAGTAAAAGTCTGACCGCATGCTGATGCTGATGCCTTTCACTAGATATGGCCGGTCAAAGACGTGTTATCGTTACCAAAAATGAACCATAATTAGAAAAGCTGATTCTTTTACAGTATTAAAGTATACGCAATACCTGTGTAAACAGTATAAGAACTGACGCTGTACATCGGGCCTTTCACTAGGTATCACCTCTCAAAGGCGTTATGAACATACATACTGTAAAACAATATTAGCACGTCACGTTTTCACGTTTCACTACCATTATCAGTGGAGAGTGTAGCACCCACCTATTACTGAATCAGCTTTTCTAGGGATGGTTACCAAAAGTGCAGCTATCTCTTAATCTATATTTTATTGCGGCAATACCTGGAAGGGCTTCTCCGTCGCCTGTCCTTGTCCCGCTCGCGCTCGCGGTCTCGCTCACGCTCCTTGTCCTTGTCCCTGTCCTTGTCCCGCTCACGCTCACGCTCGCGCTCGCGCTCGCGGTCTCGCTCACGCTCCTTGTCCTTGTCGCGCTCACGCTCTCGCTCACGCTCGGGCTTTTCATCCTTGTCTCGCTTGCGGCGCGCCACCACGTCGACCTCCTCCTGCACAAGCGTGGCCACCTTGACGAGTGCTCGTGTCCGAAACGCGCCGGTACAGTGCGACTAACGCAAGCTTAAAACTCTATATTCCGAGGGATTTTCTCGGCTAGCTTTAGCCATATAATAACAACAATAAGTGGGTTTAAAATAATGCAGTATAACTAAATATGTCCTGTTAACTTTTAGTAAAACATCCACCTTGAATGACCATAATATACTCTCTATGGTACCGAGTGTGACTCACGAGTTGACGTCACTGTTCAGAGAGCTAGATCTTACAAGTTTACAAGAAGTTATGCAAAAAAAGATTTGTAAGAAACTTAGAGTACGGTTAGCGAGTAAAAAAAAGATCTCAGATATAAAACAAAATAATGTAAAATGTAGTAAATTTTAAGCTTGAGCGCGTCGTCACAACAAAAACGAGAATTAACACAATCACAGGAACCACTTTAGCAAGTTCAGACTGTGTGTTGTATTCCTCACATCCGTCGAGCTGAAGCGAATAGTTCGAAGCCTCCGCGGAAACGGAGATTACAAGTGTCAGAGAGCTACGACCACTGCATTCAAGTAGTCAAATTTACAATTTTACGAGGTGCTTTTTAAAACTAGTAGAAATTGACTTTTTTATAGTCAATTGATAGAACCAATTTATCGGTAATTTAAAAGCTACATCAGTAACAAAATTTGGTAACGGTTTTGTTCTGAAAAAGACGCCCTTACCCTTTCTTGACTTTTTAAATTTAAAACTTCCTCAGATACTGCGTTTTGGAGAAAATATTGAGAAACAAAATCATTGAAATATTATTGCAATGCAAATGCAATGGCCGCAAGCATATAAATGAAACGAATGTCTGTCATACGATCGTCGGTACGTCGTCCGCTCATCCGAGTCGCCGGGCGGGGGAGGGGCGGCGCGTCCGGCGCGCGGAGGGGGGGAGGGGCGCGCGGCCGCATCTGTGAAACAAGTGAACGACACACACCTCGACCTCACTCGCTCTCGTTCTACCCAAAACAATGTCGTCACTTACGCGGAGTCCGACGCGAGGCGGCGGCGGCGGCGCGGCGCGGCGACCCGGCGGCTCCCGCGGCGGCGTCCCGCGCTCGCGACCCGTCGCGTTACACCCGAGCCGCGCCCGACCGAGCTCTCGCCACAGTCGGTTTATCGGTCAATTTTCAAATTGCCTCGAATATAGAACGTGGACATTACAATTGCTAGAATTTATATGATTATGTTGGACGAGAGCGCGGTCGGGAGGCGAGTCGCTCATCCATAACTCACGAATATGGAAGCGCGACGAACGGCATGGCCGATCGAAATTCATTTTGTATTACAGATAGAGACAACATCTATAAGAATAAGAAAATAATTATTGAAAATACAATCTGTCATTGTATTTTCATGTAAATGCTCGATGAATCTCGACCAGTCGTTTGCCGAATTACAAAATAATATATCATGTATGATACTTGTGTGGTGTGCCTAGTGTGCTAACGTCGGATGAGGCAATAAAACAAAATATGACAATCCAGAATATGACGTGTGACGATATAGTATAGCTCCAGTTGTAGCCGAGTGTTTCAAGTACAAAACATAAATGAAAACAAATATTTTGTAATATTTTGTCAGTTTTCACAAGGCAAGTTAGAATACGAATATGTAATTGAAACATTCAGATTTCAAGCAGTTAAGGTTAGAAAATATAAAACCTAAGGAAACTGTAAAGTGATAGTGTAATAAATGAAAAAGATAATGAGAAATCTGTTAAAATACATACAATTCAATGAAAATTTGACAAACCTCCGCCGTCTCTTAATTTAGCACGCATCGCTGTCGCACTGGCTTTTTGTAAAACACCCGACACGCGAGCACGTACGCATATTTACTTTAACGTTGTTGTATGCTTTTCAAAACTCAAATTCTGAGGGTCTTTGCAGTTTCTAATAAGTAAGTATATAAACGGCTAGAAATTATATTTTTCAAGTTTTTTAAATTCACATTTTGTCCAAAGCATTTTCTTAATAAAAATATCAAATCATTCGGTTCTGTTTTTCACGTCAGTGCCTGCTACAGTTTCATCACACGTTCTAAAAAAACGCTATCACACGTATCGCGAACGCGTATGCGCGTATGAGATCGGTCGTGCTCGCGTGTCGTCCGCGACGCGATGCGAGCGCGCGCGAGACGCGGAGGGTGCGCGTCACACTCACCCGGCGGCGCGGCGCGGCGGCTGCTCGGCACCTACCGCAAAGCGAAGCTTAGCGACCACGACCTCCCGCCCGCTCCGACTCTACCACCCTACCGCACTCTACCGCACTCTACTGCGCTCTACCGCGATACCTTGCTACCGAACATATCGACATACACAGGCAACGCATAACTTCCTGTCATAATTAGTTACTCTTAATATAAAAATCTCCCTTTTTTCCTTTTTTTAAATCTCACTTGTAACATAAATCAATAAATTTAATTTTCATTTTCATTTTCATAAATAAAATATTTTTTCTATTTTTCAAACTTCCAAAAAAGGGATATATTTTTTATACCTACAATAAAAGTTATGTTCATGTAAGAATGTCGTACAAAATCAGTTCTTGCTGTTGAGTAAGACAGAAAACAAGAAACGCTCCTGCATTTAGAATAATGACAGATATCTATTTACAAATGTGACCTAAATGCGGTACTCTTGTATTTTAGCACTCCAGAAATTCAATACCTACTTTTTTTGTTGGCAAAATGTCAAATTATAATATTTTTGCAAAAATTCTACTTATTCCCTTAAGTACGAAGAAATAGTAGTACTTCTTTACGCAAATTCTCATCGATATCAAATAACAACGAAGCACATTAAAAAAAAATCCACTCCTATGTGTTCTGATTCCTCAGTATCTGCTACTGGGTGTCTTACCCTATATTCACATATTCACTAATAAAAATAAATAAATTGGAAATAATTCTCGATTAACGTTAACTTTACGTTCTCACTGGTGTCAGTGAAAAGTAAAGCATTACTGAAACAAAACAACATTAATTTAGTAAAAATTTGAGAAGTGTCCGCCGTCCGGCGTGCTTTACTGCTTTGATAGAGTTTCAAATTAATTTGAGTCTTTTAAATTAATTCATTTACTGTCGCACTCGGATAAACGTATAGATTTGTATTGAAATCTATACTAATGAGTTGATTAAGTTATGATTAAGCGGCTGAGTGCGACAGCAAGACTCACAAAATATTATCAAAAAAAAAAAGATACGCGCCGAATTGAGAACCTCCTCCTTTTTTGGAAGTCGGTTAATAAGACTAGAGTCAGAGCGTGCTCGCCTAGAAAATGCCTATTCATTGCCCTGAAAGTATTCAGTCAGTAGACAGACGCGGTACCGCGAGCACATGGTATCTCAGATTGGGTTCTAGTTGTTTCGAGTCGATGACGTTATTCGAGTAGTTAATCTTACAACGCTGTGCTGAATAAACGTTCTAAACTTTTCAATCAAAAATTGCGGAACCGGTAGGATGTGAACCGGCGCGGCGTCTCTCTGGGAATCGAGTCCGGAACGCCTTTGAACGCTAGGCCACAGTTCACTCACCCGTGTGTCACCGGTTCCAGATAGAAGCAGGTTCAAATCCTGCCGGTTCCGCCATTGTTTGATATGTATTTAAGAATAGTTTAGAAATCAGTTTTGACGGCTACCGTGTTTGAGCAACACCTATTCGCAGTGTCGTCGGGTCGGATCTCCTACTGTCGTCCGTCGCGCCGGGCGGGCGGGAGCGGTGTGGCGCGTTACTGTGGGGCGGGGAGTGGGAGTGGGGCGGGGCGCACATACCTTCATGCTCTCGCGGAACTTGCCGATCTCGCGGTGGATGACGTCACGCTTCTCCTCGGAGATGTCCGCCTCCTCGAGCACGCGCGCCGTCTTCGAGATCGCCTCCTCTGCGGACGAGCGAGCACACATCGCACCGACATACGTACCCCCCCTGCCACACACTGCCCGAGAGGTATGGCGAGTAGCGTGGGACGTAGGCAGAGACGTCGTGTGGCAACGATACTCGCCATGCTCACGCCACGCTCCTCGTCCTCGCGCATCGCTCCCTGTTTTGTCGGTTTTTTGGGCGCGAGTCAAAGGACTGGCAATATGAGCGCGAGAGACCTGCCACACACTGCCGCTACCTCATTCGCGATCGAGCGCTTATAGAAGAAGGACGTCGCAAAAAATCATGCCGTCGCCGCCGCCGCCAGCCGATGAATGGAGTAATGATAAAACATTACAATACAATTTATTGATTTGTTGGCAGCGGAGCCAAATCAATCATGTTGGTACCTATACCTACATTATGATGTCCGTGACTCCGTCTGCGTGAATTAAAAAAGTTCCCGCGGGAACTTTTTAATTTGCCGGGATAAAAGTCGGGATAGCCTATACATATTGTGTTATTTCAGACTATAATCTATTGATGCCCGCGACTTCGTCCGCGTGGATTGAGTCAAAATATGTACTTAGTTTTTAATTCATTAACGCGTAGTCTGATTTCATTCATTCTTTTTTTTGTTCGAAAGTACGTACCTACCTACTTACTTTAAAAATTGATCTGTAAAAATTTCAAAGTCATTGGGTTTGCAGTTTAGAAGTTCACATCGAAACTATCATTATACACAGTAATGAACGTCCAAAATAACTTGAAGCCTGGAATGTGTTACGTGTAGTAAGTGCAAGTGACCTAGTGCGGAACGTCGCGATTAATCGCGCGAGTAGAGCAGTGTGTGGCCACAGAGGGCAACTACGCGGCAGAGCGAGGACGTGCTACGCGGCAGCGCGAGGAGCATAGTGTGGCGGAGGCATACAGTACAGAACATAAACAATACAACGCATACTCATACATGTGTTGTATTGTTTTCTTATTGTAACCTTTTTCTTTTTAAGAAAAGAGCAACTGCTGGGTTTCCTGCCAGCTCTTCTCAGTAGAACAATGTAACAGTCTTGAAATATCTATCTTAATAAATGTATCATTTATCATCTATCATAGGCACTAGATAATGGGGCTGATTCTGTAGTGCACATCTCCAACCTAAACTAAAATTAAACATTGCTAACCCTTTCATAATACTCCCTACGGTAAGGGACAGGACTAGATTTAGAGCTGTCATTTGAGTTTACTTTAGAGATCGTGTTATACAGAATTGGCCACAGTGCCACATGGACCACGTTGATTGTGTTTTTTCACGGCGTGGTAACATTTCTTTTAAGACTTAGATACCTCCAGGCGCTGGTCATATTTCTTTACTCGCTAAGATATTTTGGAGTTAAAAAATTTGATGATCAATTGAAGGTCACAGTGTGAATTTGAACTTTGTGTTAGCATTATTACTGTTTGTCATTGTGCCTCATGAAACAGAAAGTATAATATCTGTCAATTTGAGTCGTTTCATGTCATTCGATTTAATCTGCAGATACGGACGCCATATTGAGGGTGGTTGGTATAAATGCGAGTGTTTGAACGATGGTAGTTTGGTCTCCTGCCGGCAGACTCGGCAATTATTGAATACTTTTGTGTTTAGATCGCATTTTGATTTAGAGCTTAACGATAGCAATCGTGGCCGGATCAAATGAGTGTCAAATGTAAGTTTAGCCATCTTTTATCTAATTACATTAAATCTCTCGTGGAACCTCTACACGGTTAACCATTTACTAGTGCAAGTTCCAAATGAGAGTACAAATATATGAAAAGTGTCTCATAAATATTCTGGATTGTCCCTTACATTTACTTTCTTATAACGTAAAGTGTCACTGTCACCGTCACTAGTAATAAGATTGTCTATGAAGATACAATAACGCTGATTTTACACTGTTGTCAAATGTGTTTACAACTTGTTTCTTGTGCAACTCTGGGGGGCTTGAACAGTGTTAGAACTGTCGGAAGCGATGAGTGTGCTCAACCGTAACAATAGGAAGATCTTCCTCCATGCAGCTGAACTTCAAAGTCTGTAAGTAAGTCTGTAGCGTAATTCAGAAAAAACTTCGTAATCGCGATGCATTTGAGTTTGGATTTCTTCGTATTCCTTTGTGTGCTAGCAGTAATGCCATCTATTATAATTTTTTTTTTTATTCAAAAGCTAGCAAAGTTTATTATTAAACTGGGTCTTCTCGGCTGACATGATAAAATGAATGAATGACTAAAGTGTGTAGTGATGCGGTTTGCTCACCTTTCTGCAGCAGCTCGTAGTTGTTGATGTCCTCCTGGTAGTCCCGGTAGAGCTGCTGCAGGCGGCGCTCGGCGGCCGCGTCCAGCGCGCGCTGCGCCGCGTCCAGGTAGCCCTCGGCCTCCGTGCCCGGCGCCGCCTCGCCGCAGTGCGCCATGCGCGACCGCTGCTCCGTCTTGTACGTGTCGACGAGCGCCTGCATCTTGCCGTCGGTGCGCGCCAGCAGCTTCTTGTCGGCGAGCGGGCGCTCGTGCAGCAGCCGCACGCAGCGCAGCGCCGCCTCGGGGCCCGCGAACTCGCAGAAGCCGAACGTGTTGACGCGCTTCCAGCTCAGCACGGCGCCGCACGCGCCCAGCACCGCGCGGATCATCGCGTCCGGCGCGCGGCTCGAGATGTTGCCTGCCCGGTGCCCACGCACACACACACGCTATTACAACTATTGGAACCTCCTTATTCAGGCACCTAACTCAAATTAACTAGTGGTTCGCCCCGAACTGAGTCCTCGCGGCGCCATCTATTGACATCATTATGAAGTTCTGTTGTAAATAATAGGCTCATTAAAAATTAAATAATTTCGTTTCCATATAATATTTATCTAATTTTAGTATTTGTTGTTCAAGTACAGGATATAAGTCAAATAATTGATCAAGTTTCAGGCTCAGCATTTCAGTAAATTTAGAGTTCTGAGGTCAACTTTGGACGTTAGAAAATCTCCACTTTGAGAATTTCGTCAATTATAGGGGAAAAATTAAAAAAATATATATTTTTCGACTCTATTCCCAATTATCTTTAAAACGATATACCGCAACCCTATGTAACGCTATAAAAATATTTTTCTCCATATTCGCTTCTATGAGAGCCACCCCGAAATAAAGATTTTTATTACTTTTTAAGCCATATTCGGCGGGAGGCCATCGGTTTATATATATAATTTTTAAATTTGAAGTAATTACGTTCAGTAATTCAGAAGTTATAGGCTCTGACAGACGGACGGACGGACGGGCGGACGGACGGATGGACGGACGGACGGACAAGTGCAAATTCACTCAAGTAGACTCAGAGACCTTCGCTTTGCTCGGTCGAAAATGTGGTTTGGCTAACGAAAGTAGACAGTAGACACTCAAATTATTTGACTCAATTTCGGATTTGACACCAGCTTCCCATAATACACCAAAATGAAGTTAAGCTAGGTGATATGAAATGTCTAGTCGTGTTAGCTTTATTCATTAGCCAACAACTCCATTACTTGGTGATTTTCTATTCTTAAACATGCAATCTAAAGCTCTCTTGAAGCTCTGAAAATATTCCTATATCGCGATTACTCCAGAGGGCACTGCAATGGCCACGTCTCAACATAAAACGGCGAAAATAAGCCAAAAAGGCATTAATAGGTGAATACTATTTGAGAATGAATTGCTTTGGTGACTGCGCAAACAGATAAAAAAAAAGACGTGTGGCACTCGGAGACTGCCGCGGTAAAGCTATTGCATAGCATTTTTATCAACTTACCTAACACTTTGGTTGCTATGACAACCCGCGTTGCTGACTTCAAATTATTGAAAATAAAAAGACCATTTTTATGAAAAGATGATTTGGAATATAAAGGCGAAATAATTTTAAAGAATTATGTTTTTCAAAACATAATTCTTTAAAATTATTTCTTGTCCTTGTCTATCCTATTATTTAATACCAATGTTAGAGAGGAATCGAGACAGTATTCTATTTTTAAGAAACAAAAATGTCGGCAACCGCGGTAAACGCGTTCCGCCATACAGCGGATACCGGAATCCAGTTCCTTGCCCCTTATCTCGTAAAAGCCTCAAACCGGAATCCGGTTCCTTGCCGTCCAAGAGGTTAGCTGTGATAGTTTTCCTTTAAACTTCGTTATTTAACTACTACTTTCATTATATTTTTAGCATTAGTAAATTTACTTTTGCTTTTACAGTGTGCACAGAGGTGCAGTTTTATGCAATAATAATAATCATTCTGCTCATAGTTACCACATTTGTGTTAATCATACCTACGAACACAGTGCACAGAGGTGCAGTTTTATGCAATAATAATAATCATTCTGCTCATAGTTACCACATTTGTGTTAATCATACCTATGAACACAGTGCACAGAGGTGCTGTTTTATGCAATAATAATAATCATTCTGCTCATAGTTACCACATTTGTGTTAATCATACCTATGAACACAGTAACTGGCGGGCCGTCAACATCCTTGGCTCCATTGGCAGTGCGCTGCCTCTGAGCCTTGCCAGGGTTCGGGGGCGCGGGCAGGAGGGCAGAGCGCCCGCCCACTGGGCCACCCGCCCCATATGCTCCCACCATTACCTGTGCCAAAGAGAGTAAGGGAATGGAATTAGGGTTAACCCAGGATTCACCACTGAAATTAGTCCAAAGTGATTTGTGGATTTAAACAATAAAAGCTGGTTGAATATTTTATTTTCTTTCTTTTCACTGCTGGTACAAGACCAGTCCCACACCCCATACAAATCAGGACCATCACCTTATAAAACTTAACGAAAAATCTTACAACTTTTTAAATATAAATTAACAGAATTGTTTTAAATCTACACTAATCTACACTAATATTATAAAGAGGAAAAATTTGTATTTTTGTATTTTTGTATGTAACGAATAAACTCAAAAAGTACTGGACCGATTTTAATAATTCTTTTTTCATTAGAAAGCTACATTATCACTGAGTAACATAGGCTATATTTAGTACTAGATTACTATAGAAATCTTTAGAAATTCCTGTTAAAACCAACCAAAGGTGAAAAAAATTAGCCATAAAATGTCTTTCATCGCATAAGCTGCGAAGAGTATTAATGGTAGGACAAAAAAATGTTCGACAATATTATAGAATATATCAATATCTACAAAAAACTTCGCGAGACCATGTGTCTAACTATTGTAGTTACGTCACTATAACTACTTTTTACATTTATCAAATTGATAGAAATGCCGATCAAAATCAGACCGTGTTATCCATACCATTTATAAATTTTTATCCAAATAAATAATTTAATATTCAAGACTGTCTCAATACCTGATGCTTACTTTTTGAATTATTGAAATCGGACATTCCATTCAAAAGATATCATGAAATTAAAATAAAAATACATGCCGGCGGCGGCCGCCACACAGCGCATCCAGTAACTAACTCTTCGTGAGAGGGGCAGTGCGGGAGAAGGGGGATGAAAAATATCTGTACCTATTTATGTCTACCCGTGCGAAGCCGGGACGGGCCGCTAGTATTATATAAACTTACTTTTCTGGGGTGAGATCCCTCAGAGCCTATCGCAGGAGCTCAGGAGTATATATATATCTAACAGGGAATTTGCACAAACTAAGTGTTGCCATTGCAATCTCTAGCTCCTTTTGGCATCAGTGGGGTTAAAAGTACATACTTAATTTTCACTTTTGTATGTAGGTGAGCTAGGATTTTAGACCCCACTCGAGGGGTTGAGGGTTAAGATTGCTAAGCTTAGTGCCATTTTATACCAGGCATGATATTAATAACACTTTTATTCCTATGGTTACACCTAAATTATTCCTTGTTTAGATTTTCTATGCTTTTTGGTACTTTTAAATATATGTAAATTTTGTCAAAGTGGTACAGTTGGGTCTTGTCTGCATTTTTCAAAGAAAGCTATATTGTGATTAATTAATAGAATGTTCTAAGTATATAAGTTATATCAAAATTGCAAGACAGTTACAGAGGTTATCTTAAGTTTGTAAGTAATTGCAATAGGCACCTACAACCTACAATAGTTAGGTAAAACGTTAATCGTAAACTTACGTGAGTAGCCATGGGCATGGTGACAACCCCTGGCGCAAGCCCGTAGGGCACGAGGGGCGGACGAGGTGGATAAGACATCGCACCTCACGCTTTAACACGGAATTTGATGCAAACTCATCAACCTTACTATAATTTTGCAACCGAACTCACTGTGAAGCGTACACTTTGTATTCCACTGCATAAATCTTACACACTTACAAATAATTAAAACTACGTAACAAATTATTTGTAATTTAAAAGAAAACGATGTAAACGATGTTTTTCAGTAAAATGTTTTCATTTTAGATCGACTTTACCGAACTTTACACTTCGCTATTGACTTCAAACCACCGACCAGAAAAAAAACTTAAAAAGCTTCAAACAAATCAGCCATTTTTTTCGACATAGGTAGACAGTCATAGAGTAGGATGTTTATAAGGGTAACTACAGTTACAGTTTTGAGTTTACACATGGTTACACAGACCAGACCACTTAATTATCTATGGGCACAGCTCAGGAACAAGGATTATAAAAAGCAGAACTGAACTGCACGAACTGCAGCACAGTTCAATGCAAATGTCTGCCTACCAGTTCAGTGCCTTGAAGTTGTAAATGCACTGTGCAGTTCTCATCTGTCCTGCTTTAAGAGCTACGAAGTACTTACTATTAAAAAAAATTAAAAAAAAAAAATGTAACAGTCCGGACGCGGAGCACGAAGAATTTCGTACAATGAACTGTTATTACCTGTCTCTGTCACTCTCGCGTAAATATAAAGCGAGAGTGACAGAGACAGGTAATAACAGTTCATTGTACGAAATTCTTCGTGCTCCGCGTCCGGACTTTAACTGGCTCCATACTGGCTCAGATGTGGCTCAGACAGATCAATGAGGTATATTTAATCTTCACGGCGACAGCGTATCTTTTGCATCAATCACTGATACATCGCAATCACCTCTGATAGGTTAACACTCTTCCACTATTGGACGAAATCCATTGACGCAGCAAGAATACCATAAATTCAGCCAATCTGAGGTGATTGCGATGAATCATTGAGTCTCTGTCTATGACGCAAGTTGTGTCATAGACAGAGACTATGAGTTGAAAAAAAACTGTGTTGTGTTGTGTCCATAAGTAAGAATAAAGCATAGAGAAGGCATTGTAATAATAATAATACCACAAGTGAGCGAAATGAGTATATATGGTAATGCCAAGGAGTGACAGAGCGCGAAAATCTATTTTCTTGACCTGCTCAGCGTATTACTTTTTTTTGTTGACAACATAAGCTAATACCGGGCAAACAATCCTGTGTCGTTTTTGTTATTCACCCATATTCGTACGAAATCAGAATTGAACAAAGTGATAACTGTGCTCATAGCTTAGGAAAAAAGTGATTTAACTCAAAGACGATGGTGTATTTCTGTGTGTTAAGCTGCAAAAGCCGAACTGAACGTAAATACGAAAACATAACCTAAAATATCAACTCGCTTGCTTCATGCAACGATCGTTTCCAAACTAAAAACGTCGAGCCTTGCTTTTGGCAACTGTCGTTGCCAAAATTTAATTTCTATTAATCGACTTTGAACTCTGTTTTATACTATATAAGGTTCTCTAAAAACGTTTCTAAAGCATACCACCATAGATAATCTAACATCCGAATGCAAGTTTGCAACTTCGTAGAACGAAATATTTTATTTACAGTTGGTATCTAAAGTTTGAAGTAGCGACTTTGTGAATTTTTGTGCTCAGTGTCATTGTGTCTCCACGAAAAAATGCCTTATGTATTCTCATTTATTAGTTTTTATTACTTATGAGGTACCTACCAAATTAATCTAGAATACCTGTTCTATGATATTTTAATATTTTATTCAATGATACTTTATATAAAATGTGCTAAAATTGAAAGAATTGTCCGCATCTGTGTTGACGTTGTTTGTATACGTATTTAAAGTGGTAATATTTATCGCAATTTCTCAAAACTGCGTGATATTATGTGAGAAATAATAAAGATTAGACATTATTTTAATCATAAAAGGTAAAGTAGTCATATAATATCTTGTATATGTGCTGGATTATATGAATATTTACGACAAGTGAATAAGTTGTATCGAAATATTGCTCTGGCAACAATCGCTACCAGAAAGCAAAGTAAGTTTCACTGTCAGGGTCGGCACTTAGCATGGGGCTTTTTTAAGCAGATGTGATTGATGGGATGTAGGTATTGGTTGGTGACTTGGTTTTGGGTGTTTTTGTGGTTTTTAAGAAAATTACATTGAGCCTACATCCCTTTTTTTATTTATTTATTTTAAATTATGTTTTAATACATTCTCCCTGACGCAGTTGGCAATGCACTTGGATTCGAGTTCGGTCCGGAGTACGATTCCCTGCACGAGCCCACTTTGGAATTTTATAAATTCTACGTAATTTCTAAATTGGCTCAGGGCCCGTATTCACTAACTCAGTGACTATCAAAAATGAAAGCCACTGACATATATGTAATATCCATTGAAGGTTTACTATGAAATAAAAAGTAACATTTCATAGTAAACCTTCAATGGATATTACATATATGTCAGTGGCTTTCATTTTTGATAGTCACTGAGTTAGAGAATACGGGCCCAGGTCTGGTGGGAGGTCGCAACTGGTTATTCCCTTACCAGCAAAGACGCACCGCCAAGCAAATTAGCGTTCCGGTGCGATGCTGCGTAACAACCAGTAGGGAATTAGTCAGTCAGTTCACACAGTTCAGTTCAGTGAGTCAGACAGTGAATGGGCGGGTGACTCAGTGAGTGAGTGAGGTAGTCACTTTTATTTTTTTCGCAAATGTATTAAAATATTGTTATTTTGACCAATACATCTCTAGAAGTCGGTGGCAAAATACTCAGAATTTTAACTTAGAGACACCTGAAGTAGGACTTTTTTTTATTTATAAAGTTTTTTTTACTATAAGATCTTATAAAACTCAATACGTAATGTTAATAGAATATATAGATACGTCTTTATATTTTTTGAAGTTTTATTCAAACCCGGTATGTTAAATAAATTACTTGGTCAGAGGCAACCCTAGCTTCTACCGCCGCCATCTTGCTACTCTTGACAGTTGACGCTCATTCGAGGTTGTTGCGAGTTTTTATGTTGAAACTCGTCGTAAGTATAAGCTTTCAAATTATAATATTTTGAATTACAACAAAATTGTTATTATGTGTTGAAAGAAAAATACACAGCGTCGCTATGAAGATCATTTTGTGTGGTGTGTACTTTCCCTTAATCTTTCTGTGTGTAAATAAAATAAAATAAATAAATAAAAATAGCCTTTATTGCTGATTCTACAATTTTTCTAATTTATTACTAACATTAATTTAGGTACTTAATCTAAAGGAATGTGATCAGCGTGTCCTTCGACATAGGCCTCCTCTAAACTTTTCCAAATATCCCTGTTCCTTGTCAGTCTGGTCCACATTTTACCCACCAACCCTGAAACATCATCTTCCCATCTTTTCATTTGTCTCCCTCTATTCCTCTTTTTGTCCCTGGAGTACCATTCTGTTACTTTTTTAGACCATTTTTCAGTGTTCTCTCTGATCATATGGCCCGCCCAACGCCATTTTTGTTCTTTGATGAGTTTATCTACTTTTCTAAATTTTGTTATCTCCTTGATCTTTTGAATCTTTCTGTGTGTACTCACCCTTAATCCTGCTATATTGTATATTGGTACTTTACCTGCCTGTCACCTGTAAGGGCGCCTATCTCTCTTAAGTTGGCAAGCCCTTCTTACTGTCATAGTGTCTTCACCAGGAAGACATTCCTGTGACGCTGTGTATTTTTCTTTCAACACATAATAACAATTTTGTTGTAATTCAAAATATTATATTATGTGTTTGCTAAAAATACACAGCGTTGCTATGAAGACTTGTTTGTTTTCTACTGGTGACAAACACAAAACGCTATGTGAAAAAATAATTATTTATTAATACACAAAATTAATATACTTCCTAATTAGAAGTAATTGACCAGTTCACTCATAAATCAAACATAAAAGAAAACATTCAATTCTTAAACAAAAATCAACACATAATTAAACAATAAGGCAAAAATAATTAATCATTCTGGTTTAAAATTATTAAAAAGTAATTGACCTCCTTTAGTCTTTCTTTGTATTTCTTTACAATAGAATCTTTGGAATGTATTCTCACTCTTCCAGTTTCCTCTGGCTAATATCTCATCTATTGGGTGGTTGTCTACCCAACCTGCCGATGCCACTGCAGATCTAAATGATCCAGGAGTTGCTGCCACTCCTGCTTCCCTTAAAACTGATTTTAACCATCCACCAATCACTGTTCTAGAGGCTGGTCGTGGTTTACCAATTATTGTTATGAATAAGTGGTTCAGCCCTTCTTCCTGGCCCCTCCTGTCTGCTGTGAGCGCTATCAGGTGCTTGACCCATCTAACTGGGCAAACCTGTGGATCTGGGTGTTGTAATAATAACCATCCTGATTGTCTGTGTCTTACTGAATCTGTCTTTGAGCAAAACACAGGCCATAGAATTATTCTATCATCTGAGACACATATCTGAGATTCTGATATTCTTAATAGTGTCAGATCATGCACTCGTCTACCAGATGCCAAAAGAAGGATAGCTGCGGTTCTACGTGATACCTCAAAGAGCGTAACTTTGTCATTTGGTCTAGACAACCAATCAAAAACAATTTGAGCATCCCACACAGGTGGATTTGGTTTAACTGGGCGTGCTGTAGCTATAGCCTTAAGAATTTGCTTTATAAGTAACTGATCTCCACTTTGCTCCAAAGGAGAATGGGCAAAAATGTATGGAAGTTGGTTCCCGCCCCAATGGACATCATTTATGTATCATTGGAAAGATCTTTTTATACAGAGCAATGGTTATCAGGTCGCTTGTCTCCAATCGCTGTACCAACAGAGTTATGTGGTATTTAATATATATAATATATATACTATAAGTCAGTTGATTTTTGACATTAAAAATAACATGTAGACATTCTAGCTTCCTTCGTGATATGTTAAATAACGTCGCTAGTCTCTCATCTGAATCTCCAGTTCTTAGTTTCGTCAGGTATATACCTAACGCAGTTCTGGGTACCTTGCATCTCTCACTTAGTGAGGGTGTTTGCTCTAATATGGCATCAAACTGATCGTGATTGCGTCCAGTCCAAAAATGCATTTCCGTGTTGCTCAAAGCACCTCTCACGTTAAAATCTAGTCTAGATCCACGTTGCAAAGCCATTCTCAACATGTCACAAACTTCACTAAACTGTTGCGCATTGAATTGATGTGTAGCATTGCAGGTTTGAGATAGCTCATCCCAAACATTACTTTCAAGGTGTTGTATAATACTCTAGCATTTTCAGGAATGTATAACTTATACTCACAGAAAATGTGAATCTTGATTGTACTCGGTATTCGAAAGCGGGTTGTGTTTTGGCAATTGTTAAAGATACAATGCCTTGAACTGTTTGGAGCTCGTGTGTATTCTGGAACCTGAAGTTCCGAGGCATTCTGTTCTACTTCCGGTATAGGATTTAAAGATCTTCGAACATAGTTTTCAGTTCTCTGCCAGCATCGGTGACACGCACGCGTAGTGTATTGTTGAATGCAACCTCCAAAACGGCATGTTCTTGTATATATACGCCGCAAACTCGGGACGCATTCTTGGGAGATCATTAGTTAAAACATGTTGTTGGTATATTCCATGATATGGGCCTCGCCGACACATCACACAATTGCGATGATCTTCCATTGCAATATTCCAGGTCGATAAGCAGATCAATAGTCCAAAATACTAGCCAAGGTCTACGTTTAGGGCGGGCAACAACAATGTCCAAGAAGGCGCAGGCCGCAGGGGTCAGTGATAAAAACGGGATAAGTAACTTGTAAAAGCAATAAACACAGGCGGAACGTTATCTCAAGCGCAAAACGATTGTACGACTGTGCGAACTACGCTGCCCACGCGCTACCCGCCCTCCCTCCGCCCCCGCCCGCGCCCCGCTGCTGGAAATGAGTCGGAGGGAACTCCCCGTAATAATCGAAGGTTCTAAACTTAAAATAATGTAGTTTAATATTATTTTCAACATGATTTCACCCAAAATATAGATTTGGATAGGGGGATGTTTCCTGCGGGCTCACGGAAAAAGTACAACGATTTGAGACAAGTCACCCTAATAAATATTTTTCCTTGTGTTAAGACCTATTCATCGACACTACATTGATTGCTATTGGAGTTGGGCCCAAAATGCCCATTCTCCTTTATTTTACAAAATGTGAATATTGCAGACTTATGAATTAAGATAGTATTATAAGCAAGGTGCAATTGTAAATGCAGATAGGCAAGAAATCTAGCTATCTCTTGTAACTGTGGCTTCTGACTATGCACTTTATTCTCATCACACCATCTCAACCATCTTCTGATAGCTGGATAATAGGTTTGTATGGTTGACTGTCTCCAACTGGTATTTAACAACTGCCTTTCTCTTTCTGACCAGCTGCAGATCTGTTGCCCCCACCTCCAATTAACCAAGCCTGAAGGGTCAGTTGGTCTACTTGTGCCGGAGGCTGGCTTGTCGCAGTGTCGATCAGACATTCCGAAAGTCTCTCTATAATCACTGGTGGTTCCAAGGCCCGTGATTTCAGATCCGATAACCAAAAAGTCTTTTCCCATAGTGGTGCTATGAGGATATAATGACCTCTCGCACTGTTTAGTTGGGCTAAAACTCGAGGAATAAGATTGGGTGGAGGAAATATCCACCCGAGGCAATAGTTCCACTCTCGACTGAAGGCGTTTGAGAATAGCGCCGAACGATCTCTGCAGTCTAGAGAGACGTAGTTGTTGACCACGGCTGTTTTTGCCGACGCGAATAAGTCGACGTCTGGTTTTCCCCAACGATGAAATAATCGGTTTGTTGCCGTGGGCAATAGGTGCCACTCTGATAGCCTTTGCCCCCTCGATAGGCGATCGGCTGTGCAGTTGTACCTCCCCGGGAGGTAATGAGCTGACAAGATTATCTCTTCTTCTCTTCTGTCAGCCTCAACAACTTGCGTGTCAGACTGAGTAAAGTCAGGGAGTGTGTCCCTCCTTCGTTCCGAATGTATGAGACCAATGTCCGGTTGTCCGACTGGACTAGAACATGAGCATTGTTCAATGTATGAAACCGATTCCGAATCGATACATATACTGCGAACAGCTCTTTCCAGTTCGAGTGCCATTTCCTCTGTTCTTCCGTCCAGATGCCCGACATCAGAGTTTCGTTTAACTGGGCTCCCCAACCTGCATCCGCTGCATCGGTTGTTAGAAAGTGAGTGTATGGACGTTGATGTAGAAGGGATTTGGTTTTGATTGTGTGAATCCACCATTTGAGATCGCCCATCACTTGGGGTGGTAGTTTTTTCTTCAGTCTGTGGTTCCGTTTGAATCTTTTCAGAAATATTTGCAGGTACCGACAATGGAGGCGACCTCTTGGAACCACAAAATTGGCGAAATTTAACTGACCTAGCAACCTTTCTACCTGTTTTAAAGCGCACTGCCTCTTGTTTAGTATACTCAGAACAGATACTCTTATTTTCTTCATTTTCTCTGTGGACAAGGAAATTTTGTTTGCCTTGGTATCCCAAGTTATCCCTAGATACTCTAATCGCTGTATTGGTTTCAACACAGACTTTGGATAATTTATTTGCCATCCCAGAGATTCCAAGATCTTCACGACTTCCGCAGTCTGAGAAATCAACTTGGACTGGTCCTGATGGACCAAGAGGAAATCGTCCAGATAGACTAGCACACGAATTCCCCTTGAACGAAGGATCTCCGCAATCCAATTCGTTAGAGCTGCAAATGTGCGAGGTGCCGATGCTAGGCCAAAAGGTAGGGATGACATTTGCAGTAACTCGCCTTGGTAAACCAATCTGAGGTAACAGCGATGGGATTTTGCAATGGGTACGTGAAAATATGCATTCGAAATATCTATCTTGACCATCCAGTCTTGAGCCTGTAGGAATTCTGGTACAGATGCATGAGATATTAGGCGGAAATGTTTGGGTTGAACATATTTGTTTATCCCTCTCAGGTCGAACACAGGCCGGAGGCCGCCACTGCTCTTTCGAACTAGAAACATCTTTGATAGGAAGCTTGGCGTTAATTGATCTGGCTTCTCCAATACCTGTTGTGCTTTTAAATCTTCTATGATTTGTGTCAACTCCTTGGTAACATTGGTACAGTATCTGTCCATCAAATTCCTGTTTGGATATATCAGAGGAGGTTTTTTCATGAAGGGTATGCGAGCCCCAGAAATGATTTTCTTTATAAAATTGTTTGCCCCTAGAGCCTCCCATGCTGGTAGGAAATCTCTTAGGTGTCCCCCCCTGAATTTTATATGTCTGTCATTTTCTATCTTTTGGTCGAAAGGAATTGTTTTTATTATTATTAGGTGTTGTTTCTTTTTTCAAATTCTTATGAAAAGACTTATTCTTCCCAGGTTGAACTGATGAGCCACGTTAATACGTTTTGTTCACTTATTGATTAATGCAGTTTATACTAACCTGTGATTTGTAAGATTGAAAATAAAAATACGGCGATGCCAATTCGTAAGATTAATTATAATAATGCCTAGGTATCCCATGATTGTACCACCCTTACGATGAAGCTTTTGTATAATGTATCATAACAACACCTTGATTGTAGCACAGAATAATAACTAGTACTAATTGTAGTTATTGATCAATACAAGTTCTAAGCGTGACGCTGTTTTTAATTAATTATTACTTGTTTATCCACTAAACTCGTGGACGGAGTATAAGACGTGGACTTGCTACTAAAAGAATAATAGGTAATTATGAATACTGAGCATTTCTTATTAGAAAACCCCAATACGAAAAACCAAATTCGATACATAATAATTCAATGATTCGAGGCAGTTAGTCAACAGTCTGCCTCTATATTGTAGCAGTTATTATTGGCCTAACTCAAGAGAGAAGCACCATAATTACCTCTTTTAATAATAGATGGTCTGGTTATTATTATTATGTAATTTCGGCAGCGGATTTTGGCCGATAGCGAAAGAGTAGGTAGTCAAATTAAAAGACACAGGTAGGTACATATTTCTGTCAAAACATTTAATAAAAATATTATTTTATAAATGTAAAGTTTTTTACAGCCCTCTTTTTAGAACTTTATTGTTTCGTAACAACTAATAGGTAAGTATTCAAAATATTTCTGTTGAACCCAAGTTGAACCTACATCTTTTACCTACTTAGCTATGCTACTAGTATTGTTGTTTATGTAGTAATTATGCTGAATGATATTGTGGCTAATAACTGAGAGACATAATCTCTAAGCTAAACTAGATTGACCATTTTAAATCTAGTGCAATCCCTTACCGCAGCCATCCTTATGAAGGGATAGCTATAAATTTAGACCTGCCATTTAGTTTAGAGATTGTGTACAAAGTTGTGCACCTACATGTACACACAGTTGAATTTTCAATGGGATTACAAGTGACATGGATTTAACACACTAGTTTTACACACTTAGTATAAATAATTAAATGTAAGTATAAATATTCACAATAATTATAAAATTATTATGCAACATTTCATAATTAATTACACTAACCTATCCTTTCTTTTAAACACTTAACTTTTAAACATCAATAATTTATAGGACAAACAAAATGTACAACACAAAAAGAATTAAGTACTTATATAACAATAATTTGTAAACAGCTTACAAAATTACTTTTTACTATCTACAAGCACAATATGTATTATAATTTCATAAACAATAATTACATAGTATTTATATGACGTATATACCTACCATTATTATGGTGATGATAGCTTAGTGGTTAACACTTCTTTACATTTGAAGTATCAGGTTCAAATCCCAGACCCCAGAGAATAGCTGGCTACCTCCTTGGTAGTGGTCAATAGTTCTTGTCGTTTTTTTGTTTGTAGTGTGATTTGATTGATCATTGATCATAATATGGTGTACACAATGAATCCACCTATCTCTGGACCAATCACTTTGGGAGTTGAATAGAAGCAAGTATTATTTTGTGGCCTAGGAATACCTAAGGCCACAAAATAATGCCTTTAATGTGTCAAAACAGGCATATTTATATGGTACAATGAACGTACAGTTAACAGTATGTATATTGCATAATATCTTGCAACTGGATTTTAGAATCCCACTGTATTACAAAACAGTGGTGTTTTGCAATATGGCGGATTTTATGATTTGGCGGCGACTTAATGAATTTTGTCCAATAGCAGAAGAGTGTTAATGTTAACCAATCAGATGTCACTACTCACTACCGTCGCTAGCAGTATTATTTCAAATTCACTGTTTAATGTCACATACCTTGACGTCCCTAAAATAATGATTATATTTCTGAAACACAAACGTAAACAATATTTAAACAGTCCGGCTTTCAGCGATGGTAGTATGCCCCCAGAGGTGATTGCGATTGTTACACTGCAGGTGCCATTTGCCTCCCCCCCTTCCACTTGTTGGAACACAAGTTGAGCACTTTTTGGTAGGAGGTAAAAATGTGGAATAGGCGAGATCGACACCGTTCTTCTTAAGACAAAAGGTCTTAAGTATAATAATATAGTACATTCGTAATTAAACTTTAATGCCTTAGTTTAAGGATTTGTATTTGAAATACATATTATTATTATTATTTTTTTCAATTATAAAAATATTCGTTTTCACTTCTATCGGCAGCCCCTACTACACTGCTACACTCGGTGTCACCGCACAGTCACAACGCTAGCGCTCCTTCTTGTCGTGCGTCGGGGGCGGCGCGGCGAGGGCCGGCAGCGGAGCCCGGACGGCGCGCGCGAGGCCGGCGCCGCCCAGGTAGCCGAGCCCGCCGGCCGCCAGCCCCAGCGCCAGCCCCGCCTTGGCGCCCAGCAGCAGCCCCGCCGGCCCGCCCAGCAGCGCGCCGCAGCACAGCCCGCACAGCCCGTACGCGCCCGCGCGTAGTCTGCGCACACATTTATTTATTGGCCAGACTCCAGAGCATGGTACATTATAATATGATCACACATTACAGATATCACATTATAACATAGTAAGGACAGCAAGTTCTACCGTCGCCGGTGTGAGATATTAAAGTGAACTATGTCATTATTAATCCTTAACTTACTGATGGTATACAGTAAAAATCACAAAAATGGTAAATGATTATATCATAATCTACTTCTAGTCAAAATTTAATTAGAGTTCATAATTTTAATAATAATAATTGTGAACGCCAATGGATTTAATATACAAGGTGTAAGGTTAATGGTATAACATACCAGCGGCTACCCATGCAATTTTGACGTTATAATCACTATGGCAGAGTTAAAAAGTCAAAATTAATTATCAAAAACTTCCATACAAAATTAATTAGCTAATTAAGGAAAATAAATTTTGGCAACCCTATGGCGATTAACGACCTCATACCTATTATTATTATTACGTAATACATAACTTAAGCAACATCAATTTCTAATGCCCTAGTAGGTACAACCGACAAAGTCGACGAACTTTTGCGAGTCCTTTGACCAAATGCCGCCGCGCGACTGACGTCACTGACGACCTGACCTGACGAAGACGGTATCTACTGTCTAGTAGTGTTGATGATAACGAGGTATTGTGTTCGATTCCCGGATCGGTTCAAATCTTGACTATTGACTAGGATTTCTCAGTAGGTAGGTTAGTAACGAAATTGGCGTTGATGTACCTCGTAGAACATGTTAAGCCGTCTATCACTACTTAGTAGTAATAGTAGTAGTAAGTAGTGCGGGCTATAAACCCACAAATCAAATCAAATCAAATGTTTTTTTATTCAAATAAACTTTTACAAGTACCTTTGAATTTCTTTTGAACGTCAAGTGAATCTACCACTGGTTCGGAATGCCATTCCTATTTCCTACACATTGTTACAGCCCGCATTGTTACGTGTGGTAGGTGGTACCTATCATTTCATGTTATCGATAATAAGTAATAACTAGGATCGACGGCTTAACGTAAATTACCTACCTACTTGCCGAAAACCCAAGGTGAAACGAGATCGACCCCTATTTCCTAGCTGTGGGCTGGTGCCGGGTACTTATGAGAAATTCTTTACATAAAACTCAAACCTAAAAATGTTGTGACCGAAATTGGACTCGAACCCAGACTACGAGATTCGCAACCGAACCTGTAAACCACTGGTCACTCAGACGCAGTCATGTACCTACGCTAGTTCATCATACAATTGAATAAAAATACAAAATGCACTCCAAATCAACTTGAACTCACTACAGGCAATCTCTTAAAACTTTATGTAAACCTGGTACATCCTAGAACGGGCGGACGCTACCTACTAACACGCGGTATCCTCTTTGCAAAACACCGCGCCTTTGATGATGCCGCCGCCGCCGCTCGCGCCGCGGGCCGACTTTGCAAAATGAATGATATTTTTAACCGACTTTCAAAAAAGGAGGGGAGGTTCTCAAATCGGCGCGTATGTAGTAATTACGAATACTTCTACCTAGTTACTGACTTACTAGGTACCTAATTACTTAATAAACAGTTACTAGTAAGTACCCACTACGTTTTTTATTTTGGCATCGGGGGGAAATCTTCAAAAGATACCTGATTTCTTGGGGGAGAAATCAGGTTAGGTATGTGAGATTTTTTACTCACTAAAACCCCCTCGGTGGTCACCCTCAGCGCTGTGTTAGCCACAACCAAGCTGTTTGTGGCTAACACAGCTACCAAGGGCAAGGTCAAGGGTTGTCCAAGGGTGAAACGACTGGAGCCCCCACTCCAGGCCGCTCCTGACCCTGATGTCCCTTAGCCTGGGACTATTGAATTGTTGGATCGGTGTGGTGGCCAGCGCCACCACGATGTCCTCCTCTCTGAGCTGGATCAGCTCGCTCACGGGCTCGCTCAGCGGCCTCCTTCTTAACCATTACGGTTTCACAGGAGACCACTGCCCTCCATGCTCCGACCGCCGCGCGACAGCATTGCCGCTATCGCAGCCGTTGGAGAGAGATCACTCCCCACGCGGCTGACACGACGTTCAGGTTCCCAGACAGGACATTCTTTAAGAGTGTGCTGCGCAGAGTTCTGGCGGCGTGGTGTGTGGTGGTGGTGGTGGCTACAGTGGTGACACCACGGTGTCGCCTCGCGAACCTACTACCTACTTACTACTTACTTAGCATGCACTATACTACCTACTAGTACTACCTACTTACTCGTAAAAGGGATCCAGATACCAGCATCTTGATGAAAAGATGACAGTAGCACAGCACGCACCTCGTAGATCATGCACACACACACACACGTACGACACATAACACAGCGAAAATGTAAGTTTGCTTACTACTACAAGCTCCTACACACATAATCACAATATCATAATACTCTGAATTAGAATAACTCATTTTCACTTACTTGCCACCACCGTGACAGTTACGCGCAACTGTTGAAATCTCGAGAACTTATAATAAAATAATGCGTTTCAAAAACAGGGTTTCCAGCAATGTTTCCAGTCACGATTTTGATTTTACCCTAGTAAAAAATATCCTTTAGAAACCCTAAAAAAAATATCAGTTACTAAATTTGGCAAGTAACTTTTTAAACGGATTTTTTATGTAGGATGTAAAAGTCGGTAAAGAAACTTTAATTTACAATTTTCTTTGTAACTTTACTATACTTTTTCTTTGTAATAACTACAGTTAAGCTGAAAAAAATATTTTCATTTTCATTACCATTTTAGTTAAGTACATAACAATTGAAACAGATCATTCGCAGTTTTACCCAAAGTCGTTCTGTAAAATTCTTGTTTAATTTGTGTTATGTTTTTCCCCAACCTAAGGGTAAAATTCCGAAAAGAAACACTATCAAAAATGTATTTTCTAAAAATCTCCATCTTCCATGTGTTCCTAGTACCGTCGCTCGGCTTTGTTTATTTACCTACACTCGCTACTACGTACACAGACATACGTCTTACTCCGCCCTACGACAATATGGCCGAATTATTAGGGTTCCATTGTAAGATATTTGCAATTATGAAATTATCTTGAGTCAGGAAGAAACTAAGTACTTACTAGCTATAAAAAAAAATTGTAATTTGTGTAGGAGTTGAAGGGATTTTTGTTCACCAATTAATCCATCATTGGGCACTGCAGGCCTACTCCTACTAAGAGAGAAATGTAGAAACTAACCTTCCACGCTGCTCCAATTGGTGGGTTCTAACGATTATTTTGACTTCAGGTTAAGTACTGATAAATGATAATAACTGGGACCACCGTAGCATCGTGGAGAAAAATTCTTCAATCGACCGAAGAACTGGTTTCTTTTCTCATTGGTAGTTGGTACTTAAAAATGTCTTGGCAGAAAAACTCAAATTAAAAAAATTTTATACCACTACAGCCTATTAACGCCCCACTGCTGGGCACAGGCCTCCACTCTCATAGGAGAGAGGGACTTAGAGCTTAGACCCACCACGCTGCTCTAGTGCTGGTTGGCGGGCAAAAATTTGATAGCTGACGATAGAATCTAGAACCCCAAGATTTGCATTCGATCAAAGTACTACCAAAGACCATTAGAGACATTAACGACTAGTTAAAATTTAATAAAAATACGGGACCCACCTCGTGAATTAAAACGATTTATTATGTAAATTGATTCATGTTAGCCTGGTAAGTGGTAGGTATCCCGATTAAGTTTACATACGTAAAATGCCGGTGGCGTGGCTAAAGTCAGAACTGTATTACAAGCGATAATATTAATTATTATTATTGTATCGTTTTACAATTTGGCAAATCATTACAATTAACAAATCATTCAAAAACAAACTACACAGAATCATTTATTATTGATCAAAACTTCAACGAAATAAGTCGAGAAATTAATCACAGAGAATGGCGGCTCATAAATTAAGGATAAGGGACTGACTTTGACTTACCAAGTCCGAAACTAGTTGGGCATTTTTTTACAAAAATACGTGAGTTCTAGCCGGGCTTTTACTTTGAGAATTTTATTTCATGCCGAATAATGATTACTTAGTATCGCTACTGGATTTTATCGCAACGCTTGCGCTGGCAACGAGCCTTAACATACGGTATTATTCGCAGGTCATTGATATTGAATCAGCTGTTTTAAGGGATGCCACCTGAATATTTATGCTAAAATTTTGAAGTCCTCATAACTCCCCCAGGATATGAGCTACACGTCTCATGACATTTTTCCAATATATCTATACATCATCTAACATGGGTAGCCGCGGGTATGTTATACTATATAACTTACACCTTGTATATAGTCCGGTCAAATTAGACATGTCAGAGTGCAAAAATTCGCATAGAGCTGAAAATTGGTACGAATGTTCGGAATGTCATTTATACCTGGATTTATATGGGAAATCATTAGTCCTATGCTTATGAACTAAATGTTTTAAATGTGATTAAATGATGTTTATTTTTACTTCTAAGAATTTTTTGCCTAGCTCTTATACTTTTCTAGAAATTATAGAAAACATAAAATTATGAAATATTTTTTTTTCATGTTATCTATGACAGCTATATTTTTGAAATTATTTGTGCTATCAAAATGAACTAAAAACTATTTTGTAGGTCATTTAACTATATTTATTACTGCTTCAATCAGTTTTTCCTACACGGTTTACACGGTATTTGCATATTATTTACGGTATTTGCATATTTTGCACAGTAGGTAGACATATCTCCAAAACTATTACTCTTATCATAATAAATTAAATATTATTTTATAGATAGTTTAAAAACCTCTCATTTTTCTTCAGACAACATTTTCGTAGCTCTATTAGTTATTATGGAAATCATAAGAAACTAAATTACAAAAAGCGATACATGCAAAATATTTTCTTTTATGCACAACAGGAAATAACACAACTGCGCATGAAAAAATGTTTCAAATAAAATATGTCGCAAATTTTATGCTCTACAATTTTTATAATAGATGTTAACATCATTGGACCAATAGAAACCGAGATAATCGCGAAAACTGCTTTTTGTGTCCTTTGACCTGGAATAAAAAATTTTACAAGTGTGGGATCGAGTGGGATTTTTACATTTCATTTATAATAGTGTTACGAACATTCGTACCAATTTTCAGCTCTGCGAATTTATGTAAACCTACCCCTGATTTTTGGGCTAACTTGATCGGGCTATATATGTTTTAATTCAATTAATAATTTAAGTTCGAAGAATTCACTTTGTCGCATGCTGTTCTTTGTGGTGATAAAATGATAGATATTATGATAGTTTAAGTGGACTGTATTGTCACTGATAAATGATGATGATATAATGATTAAAATGATAATCATATTAATATGATTTTTTTTTTTTTTTTATCCACTACAAGTTAGCCCTTGACTGCGATCTCACCTTATGGTCAGTGATGATGCAGTCTAAGATGGTAGCGGGCTAACCTGTTAGGGACATGGCACCCCCCCCCCCCATACCTCTATTCGGTTTCTACACGGCATCGTACCGGAACGCTCAATCGCTTGGCGGCACGTCTTTGCCGGTAGGGTGGTAACTAGCCACGGCCGAAGCCTCCCACCAGGCCAGACCAGGGAAAATTCAGAAATTATAAATTCCCAAATTGACCCTGCCGGGGATCGAACCCGGGACCTCCGCACGTTAAGGCAACAGCGTTACACACTGCGCCACGGAGGTCGTCAAAATTGCTATTGTTATTGAGTACTATACACGCGGACGATTGAACCGATCAACTAGAACAGCTCCTTTTTATAAGACGGCGGACTGTACGCGGCTCCACTGACAGCTGACACTGCTACCGCCGGCAGGCTCACCTGTGCGCGGCGGCGAGCGAGCTGCGCGCTCCCCGCACGCGCTCCGCCGCCGCGTGCACGTCGTGTGCCACCGCGCTCACCTGCCGAGTGCCGACACACACATTGGTTTCGGACGAAGATATCAGGGCTTTTAAAGCTCCGATTAGTAAAAGAAAGAATAAACACCACGATAGCCTCTGGAGCAAGTGAGAAGCGTAACTTATGACATGAAAAACTGTTTACCTGTTCGCGCGAGGCGAGCGCGGCGGCTTGCATGTGTTGCCACGCCTCGTGTAGAGCGCGCACCTCACTCTGCAGCTCGCTCCAGCCGCGCAGCGCCGCCTCGCGCGACCTCAGCTCCAGCTCCTGACGCACGAATTGTGGTTAATGCAAAGGGTTAGGTACATATCTGCGATAGCGACACCAGACCGCTAATACTCAACAGATCATTTCCATACAACAAAAAGTTTTCAGCGTGAGTTAAGGAGAATCCACGCCATCTATCGGCAATTTAGAAAAGGTTTCTTAACAAATTATAATTTTTTTCCTCGCAATTTAGAGAAAAGGTTATAGTACCTTTCGTTTAAGTCTCCGCCTCGTTTACTTAAAAAGGCCTCGTCCTTTAATAAACATTGGGACATCACACAATATTACTCAGCCGTGAATTGCTTTATTTCCGGCCTAGGCAGAAATGTACTATTATTTTCAGATTATATTTTAATGGTTAGCCAACAGATAATACACTATTAGAAACACAAGAAAAAAGTTAAAGGGTCCACTGTACATCCAATATTACTGGAAAGCCGGTATTGGAACTCGCAAGTGCGGGGTTCCCACTTAACAAATAGGTTTAAACATAACAATAATACTCGTAGGTACCTGTCACTGTGTCCAATACTCAGTCATTTTACACATTTAACTGACCAGTCCAATTTAAGAGTTTAAATCGTCACTGTCAGTTATAAGTGCACATAAAGTCTGTTCCAATAGAAATGATCTATTTGTTCAACTTCTATAACGTTGGATCATGTCATCTTATCTACCACAAGACCAATGGTAATGGGAATATCTACAATCTTGTCGTCTTTCAATACTCCCATCATCACAGGTCGAGGGGCAGATAAGATGACGCGATCCGACGTTAAAGTTGAAAAAATTGATCAGGGGCCATACTGCTAACGCTTAAAGCCATATTGTTTCATTATTGTTGACTTTCGCGTTTTAGAATTACAATCCCTATTTTAGGAACGTCAAGATATGTGACGTCAAACTGTCATTCTGAGTAATATTGCTTAAGTATTGCTTTAGTAAGTCGGCAAGTATGGCCTCTACTCTATCGGAACAGACTGCACGTAGCCTCCTCGTGAGCGAAATACCTGCTCGTCGACTTGCAGCTGCACCTGGTCGGGCGCGGCGGCGGGCTCCGCGCAGTGCGCCACCAGCCCCACGGACTCCGTGGACGCGGCCGCGCCGCCCGGGAGCTCCGCCGAGCGAGGCGAGCGCGAAATCGACATCGGCGACGACTCTAAGTGGACAACACGCCGTGTCACTCTCACACCTGACTACATTTCCACCAGAGATCTACGAGGCAGCTAAGTGCTCAATTCGGACGTAACACTAGCCCGCCGGACGGTATCTATCTATAGGCGTATTATTAAGGTCGAGATTATCATGTCTGAATTTTCCTTGGTCTGGCCTGGTGAGAGGCTTTGGTCGTGGCTTATAACCATTCAACCGGAAATTACGTACCGCCAAGTGGTTTAGCGTTCCGAAACCGATTAGGGGTATGGATTTAATATAACTGGCATACCCCTAACAGATTAGCCCACTACCTTCTTAGACTGCATTATTGTAATGGATAAAAAATATCACCTGCTCCCGTACGATTTTGCCTGGCTTCGCTCATATTATAAGAGATAGCTGCTCTTTTGGCAACTATCGCTAGAAAGGCTAATTCACTAATAGGTGGGTGCTACACTCTCCACTAATGACAATAATGAAATTCTGCCCGCATGCTGAATGCTGATAGGCCTTTCACTAGATATGGCCGATCAAAGACGTGTAATGGTTACCAAAAATGAACCATAATTAGAAAAGCTGATTCTTGTACAGTACCTACGTAACACGTATAAAAACTGACGCTCTTCATCGGGCCTTTCACTAGATATCACCTCTCAAAGACGTTATAAACTTACAAACTATAAAAAATTATTATGTCGGCAATTTTTATTAGCAAAAATTATAAAGGCGCTTTCATAATTTTTAATAGCAATCAACGTGACGACATAATAATTGCTAATAATTTTTTATAGTTTGTAAGTTTATAACGTCTTTGAGTGGTAATATCTAGTGAAAGGCCCGATGAAGAGCGTCAGTTTTTATACTGTTTA
This sequence comes from Erebia epiphron, assembly GCA_963932025.1. NCBI lineage: Eukaryota > Metazoa > Arthropoda > Insecta > Lepidoptera > Nymphalidae > Erebia > Erebia epiphron. Next base: position 111,929 of record OZ009952.1, on the reverse strand, counting down.
CATAGGTACCTACTGTGCATACATTAATACTGCACAAGAATCAGCTTTTCTAATTATGGCTTATTTTTGATAACCATTACAAGTCTGATCGGCCATATCTAGTGAAAAGCCCATCAGCATGCGGGCTCGGTTTTTCTAGTGTTTTTTAGGGGAAGACAGAAGACATAGATATATGACCGTGGACTTCACGCACAGCTTAGTACGATAAGGAAAGTTTAGATACTTGTACTATCTACTGATAAGAATCCGCTACGCATACTCGCACTTAACTCGTTCGCACATCTCTGCTGGAAACCTCTACTTACCTACTACTTAGCGGGCAAATTATCACAATATAATATGATTAATTAATTAATTTGATGATTCTCAAACACAACACTCATGCATTTTATAGTGGTTTTAATAGTTATAATAAAGTTCAGATCAATTTTTAGGGTTCCGTACCTCGGAAAAAGCGGAACCCTTATAGGATCACTTTGTTGTCGGTCCGTCTGTGTGTCAAGATCCTTTTTCTCAGGAACGCATGGAGGTATCAAGCTGAAATTCATATATCAAATAGTCAGGTCTACTGTCCCTTGGAGCTGTGAAAAAATCAAACTTCTAAGCCAACACAATCAAAAGATACAGCTGTTTATGCTGCAAATTTTCGACGCTCGCAAGCGTGTTGGCTTAGAAGTTTGATTTTTTCACAGCTCCAGGGGCCGGCTACCACATCGTTGACGGCCGACCACGTCACAGTTTGTACGGAACCCTCGGTGCGCGAGTCCGACTCGCACTTGGCCGGTTTTTATTTCATTTTTCATTCTCTCCTTCATTTCAATAATTAAGTTACCTTCTCAGGGGATGAATTACTATCAAGCTTCTTTGTTACATATTTAACAAACACCAGATCTGAGATCAACCACGCATCTTAGAACTTCATTAAATCTGTAGATACACTACGAGTTATTTAAGTTAAGAAAGCTTAAAATGAAAATGTTTATTATAATGTCAAGTGTAGAGTTGGCACGTGTTAATATTCGAACGATTGAATGGTTGTAACAGACGAGCGCGGTGCAGTGCATGCGCCTCACCCGCGCGCCGCGGCCTCGCCTCTGCGTCGCGGCACAGCGCGACACAACTGCGCTCTATTGCACCTACAATCATATCCAACTATTGCATCTTGCACACAAATAAACTCTTCGTGCTCCGCGCAGTGCTAGACGTTGACGCGTTTTGGTCCATATTTACTCTGACGGCTGACCACTTGTAAATTCATTAACTGAATAGATGTTACAATGTGTAGCTTTTCCTTGTGTTAACGCTCTTGGCACTTGTCAGAGTGGTCGTGGTCGCCACGTGCTGTGGCACGCTTAACTTTCCACTTCTCTATAATAACATTCCTTGTGCATTCGTGTAAGGGGCTGTCTATATCTACAATGTAGTTACTCAACTATTTAAAAATGTTCCCCGACCGAATTCGCCACTGGCCTCCACAGAGATTAGCCATCTGCGTGGTATATATCATAGTGCGCAAACACAGTTGCACTCTCTATTGTAAGGTGGGTAATTAGGGCAGAATGGAAATTACCCGGGTTCGAAAGCAATCACCCACTTACAAAGTTACAGAATGGTAAAATGTACCTATCTAGGGAGATGGAATAAATACAAGTTCTTTTGTTCAGGCAAACTTTACTGTTGGTATATATATAGTACACCTTATTGTTAAATCTTAATAAGTAACTTAAATAAAATTAAATAAATAAAATAAAAAATAAAAAAGCCTTTATTTTCTGTTACGTCACAATTTCTTAGTCACAAGTACACAATAAGTAATTAATAAGTCGGTTAATTATTAATCAATTTATATGTTGTATTACTGTTATTTAATTTTCCGTATTATTTCATATCGTAAGTCATGTCATATTCATATTATATTCGATTCAATTTATAAATAAATTTAATTATTATTCATTATCACTAATGTTATTCATTACAATTATTACTATTATATAATATTTGATTTACATTCTTGTCAACATATAAAACACTGAGTCAAAATGCTATACAATTTTAAATTCGTCATGATAACGTAAAAGTCGCCTCTTCGGCGTAGGCCTCCCCCAAAACTTTCCAAAGCTTTCCATCCCTAGCTTGTCTCATCCAGTCCGGTCCGCATCGCTCTGAGAAGATATCTCGCCATCTCTTTCTTTGGCGTCCTCTTTTCCTCTTTTTATCCCTTGGAATCCATTCGGTCACCTTTTTTGTCCATCTTGTGTTATCTAATCTGCAAACATGTCCAGCCCATTTCCACTTCAAAATTCTAATTCTCTTATGTCAATTAATTTAGTTGTCTTCCGAATCTTTTTATTGCTAATTTTATCTTTAACTCTTATACCTAACATACTTCGCTCCATCTTCCTTTGGCAGATGGCTAGTTTATCTTCTTCTTCCTTTCTTAATGACCAAGTTTGACATCCGTATGTCAAACTTGGCATTATAGAGACTTCGTAAAGTTTCTTTTTTATTTTTACTTTTATTTCCTTGCTTTTCATCACCTCCTTGAAGCTCCAATACTTTTTCCATGCTATGGCGATTCTTCTTTGTATTTCTTTTCCACTGCAGTTCTCGAAAGAAACGGATTGGCCCAAGTACACATAGTCTTTCACGTACTCAATGCTTTCTCCTCCTACCCTAATGTCTCTTTGATCTGCGTTGGTTAAAATTTTAGTTTTTGAGGTGTTAAGAAATAACCCAGCTTTCTCGCTCTCTTTTGCCAATTCATTTACCATTTTACCCAGGTCTGATGTATTTTCAGCGAACACAACGATGTCGTCTGCGATTTTTATTTTATTTTATTTACGTACGCCATCTTGAGAAAGATGTCATACGTGAAATCGAATATCACTCACCAAAATTGATGTGGAAAAATAGGCAATTGTTAAGATGGCTAGAATAACAGCATTATTGTTAATTTTCCAGGTGAAGCCATGGAGAATGCTGGAATCTGAGATATCCCGACAAACGGCTATCACATCTTCAGCGTTCGACGGAAATCTGCTCTCTGAAAATTCGGTGTTGCCATAGACCCACAGCGAGTGTGGCCGCATTCTGAAATGCTCCACCATAGACTAACGTGAATTCCAATAATTAAAAAACTCGAAAAATATATAATAAAAAAATGTTTTAATAATAAAAAAAAATATTAATGGAAAAAAAAATAATATCATCGTGTTCTTATGACCAAAGACAACAAGCGCCATCTATGGGAAATCCTGCGCATCGACCCAACACGTTGTGAGCCTTGACACTAGATGTCGCTAACGTACTTTCAACAATATTAAGGAATACAATATAATCCAAGTGATATTAAAATCACTACGTGACACTATTTCCTTCTCTCATAGCTGCAGTCGAACATGCTATCCACTAGAAAGCAATCCAGGTTAGATATAACACTCGGGTCTCTCTATTGTTTCAATAGGATGATCAAATGTTGTAACAATAGGATTATCATCCTTCGAGCAGGTGTTGTGCGCGGGGACCACTGGTCCAACTATAGATCTTTGGAAGTTAACATGTTTGGAAACATAAAGAAAACACTGGAGTTCGATTTAACACATGTATATAGTGTTAGCAACACCGCGTTGGCAACACCGCTTTGCGCGTCTGAGGTTCACGCTGCTCGCGACTTGGGCGAGTTGTCTGTGGTCGTGACGTCAGCGCCCCTCCACGGAGGGAAAAAGATGGCGGCGTAACGACAACGCAACTGAGGTTGACACGCGTCGGCATTCTGGATTCGAACTCTGATCAGTGCACATTGAACTTTGATTATATTTGCTTAATATTTTTTTGGGGTTTCATTTAAAATCAGAAGTGTGTAGTAACTTACGCTATGGGGAGGAAACGGTCGAAACGCAAACGTGCTCGTTCCACATCGAGCTCTTCAAGTGCCAGGACTCCATCGCCTCCAAGGAAACTTAATAAGGTATCTCGTAAAGATGCCGAGACTGTGAGTACTTTGAACAATATAATACCTGACTTTGATCCTTTGAAGGACGATATAAATGCATGGCTTAACATTATACAATCTTACGCTCAAACTTTTGGATGGTCTGACGAGACAATTCGATTCCAAGCTCTAAATAAGTTGAAGGGGTCGGCTAAAGTCTGGTACGATTCATTGTTGCGTACAGACGATAAGTGGCCCGAATGGAAATGGAGAGATTGGAAAACGAAATTGTCAGTTAGTTTTCAAATTAGAAGGAATATGTTTGAACTGTTAAAAGAAGTCATTGAAAAGAAGCCGGTCGATAATCAATCTTTGTACGAATTTTATTTTGAACAGAAATGTAAAATTGACCGTTTGTGTTTAAACTTTTCTGAATTAGATATTGTTTCAATTATAGTAGGTAACATCAGTGATTATGCGTCTTTAGAATCTAGTAGTTTTAAAACGTGTGACGATTTAGCTAGTTATTTACATGGACGTATTTACAAGAAAACTGTTAAACCAGTGAGCAGTTTACGTGACGGACAAGTTAAAACGGGAAGTAATCAGGGGGCACCGCCCGTTAACCAAAGTTTGCAAGTTAATACGAACAGTGTAAATCTTCCCATTCCCTCAAATGTTAGCACAGATAATATAAATATAAATCAAACCCGTAAGGTTATTAAATGTTTCATTTGTGGGGTAATCATAAAAAACAACAGTGTGAGGCAAATAAGTGCGACTTTTGCGGTAAAAGGGGCCACCAGGAAACTTTTTGTTACCATAAAAAGAATTCAGGGAAACCGGTTGTCAAACCGGAACAACAGGAAACAAAATTTGTCTCTTCAGATTCTAAAAACAAGTTTGTAAAGAACGTGTATATTTTCGATACTTGTCATGAGGCTTTTATAGATACTGGAAGTAGTTGTTCGCTTATATCTGAATCGTTAGTTAAAAAACTTTCATTTGAAATTGTTGAACTACCTTCACCTGTAGTATTACAATTATTTTCTAAGCAAAGTTACAAAAACGTTACTAAGAAAATTTGTGTTAGCCTTTCTTTTGATTCAATTGCGTTGCGTGGCATTGATTTTTACATTATAGACGATCTAGTTGGGTGCAATATATTAATAGGACGCAATGTAACAGAGCGTCCCGATTTAGTATATTCTCGAGTAGGCAATTTACTGAAATTTCAATACGCGAGTGATTTAAAAGAATACTGCAATCGTATTTTAATATCCGACATAAATACATTGGAACATCAATCCGAATTAGTTGCCTTACTTAATCAATATAGTGATTGTATAGCTAGTAGCATAAAGGAATTAGGTAAGGTTGCTAATCATGAAATGGAAATTAAATTATCCAGTCCACAACCAGTTCAATGCAGGCCCTTTAGAACAACCCCTTGCCCTTTAGGCAAACGATTCGCGAAATGGTCAATGAGTTACTTGAAAATAATATTGTACAAGACAGTAAATCACCGTATGCCAGTCCAGTCCTTTTGGTTAGGAAGAAAAACGGTGAGAAAAGGCTCTGCATTGACTACAGGGCTCTTAATAAAATAACAATCAAAGATAAATATCCTATGCCCCGGATCGATGATTTAGTTAGGTTACAAGGTCATAAAGTATTCACCAGCTTAGATCTAAAAAGTGGATATTATCAGATTGCTGTACATAGGGATTCGGTTGAGAAAACAGCATTCATTACCGAGGATGGGCATTATGAATTCTTGCGGCTCCCGTTTGGGTTGGCTAACGCACCATCCTGCTTTCAACAAATGATGAATAAAGTACTTAGTAGTTTAAGGTTTGGGAAAGTTATTTTTTATCTAGATGACGTGTATTTAATTTCGGAAACTGTAGAGGAAAACATGAAATTACTTGAGGAGGTTTTGCAAATATTTAAGGAAAATGGTCTGACGTTAAATCTCAAAAAGTGTCATTTCTTTAAGCGTGAAATTGAATTTTTAGGGTACAAAATTAAGCCAGGGTGCGTTATGCCTAACGAATCCAAACTGGACGCAGTAAAGAACTTTCCAACACCCAAGACAATGCACCAGCTTCGACAGTTTTTGGGTCTTATAAGTTACTTTCGGAAATTTATAAAGAATTGTGCTATCTTGTCCGCTCCTCTTACAAAACTGTTGAAGAAGGATACTGTTTGGGAATGGGGTGAGCTCCAAAACTAAGCGTTCTGCACTTTGAGGGATAAATTAACCTCTGAAAGCATTTTGGCTATTTTCGATCCAAACAAAGAAACTGTTTTGTATACAGATGCGAGTAGGGAAGGTTTAGCTGGTATTTTAACCCAAATAGGGGACGAAGGCGAAAAGGTCGTACATTATTATAGTAGAAAGACTACAGACGATGAAAAGAAATATCACTCTTTCGAATTAGAACTATTGGCTATAGTTTGTTCACTTCAAAAGTTTCGGTTGTACTTGTTAGGTTCTCACTTTAAAATTATTACGGATTGTAGTGCGGTTAGATACGCATTGACTAAAAAGGACATTGTTCCTCGGATAGCTAGATGGGTGTTGTCGACTCAGGAGTTCTCATTTGAAATATTGCACAGAGAGGGAAGTCTAATGCAACATGTAGATGCTTTGAGCCGAAACCCTGTGCCGTCCGGGGAAAAATCCGAAACAGAGATTATTATGTCAATTACGGAAGGGGATTGGCTACTTGCGGTGCAAGTACAAGACCCTGAATTAGTGAAAATTAGAGAGGTGTTGAATCAGGACAGGCCGAAAATAATAAAGAGATTTTCAATAGTTATGAGTTGTTGGGAGCAAAGGTATATAGGCGAACGAGTCACGGCCGACGTTGGGTGGTACCAAAGAACTGCATTTGGCAGGTTATAAAAAGTAACCACGATGACGTAGGCCATTTCTCTTTGGATAAAACGGTTGAGCGTATACGTACACTGTACTGGTTTCCAAAGTTGCGTAAAACCGTTAAAAAGTATATTAAAAATTGTTTGAACTGTATTTATCACAAAAATTAAGGGGGACCAAAGGAAGGGGAGCTATACCCCTTACCTAAATATGCACAACCGTTTCACACATTGCATCTAGACCATCTAGGCCCGTTCGTGACTACTAAAAACAAAAACAAATATTTATTGGTAGTAGTAGACGCGTTTACAAAGTTTGTGTTTATATCCGCGGTTCGTAAAACCAACACAGCTGGAGTAATAAGGGAGTTAGAAAACATATCTAAAACGTTCGGTAACGCTAGACGAATAATCACTGATGCAGCTTCGTGTTTTACTTCGGGTAAATTTACTCAATATTGCGTGAATAGAAATATTAGATTGCATAGGTATAGTGGCAACAGGCGCGCCGCGCGCAAACGGACATGTTGAAAGGTTTAATAAAACTATTTTGGAATCGTTAAAAGCTATGGGCGCTGATACCACAGATGATAGGTGGGACCAGTGCATTAAGGCATTACAGCAAGGTTTAAATATCACGATACACAAAACTACTCAAGCTGTCCCTAGTGAAGTCATGTTCGGTTATAGATTACGCATGGATAGTGATATTCTAGCTCCTGAGTTGAATAATGAAGGGTTAGTTGACGTGTCTGAGTTGCGCGGAAAAGTTGATAATAATGTCAAGGCTTGTGCTGAATATCAGAAAAAGAGATTTGATAGAAGTCGCGTAAAAGCTAAACAGTACAAAGAAGGAGATTTGGTACTGGTTAAAATACAAAGTCAAGGTAACGACGGCCAAAGCAGAAAATTATTGCCGTCATTTAAAGGCCCATTCCAAGTTAAGAAAATCTTAGACAATGACAGGTATGAAGTGGCAGACCTGAGGGGTAGCCAAAGGACCTCTAAAGCGTATAATGGCACTGCTGTGGCGGAGAATATGAAACCGTGGATTAATATTGATGACTGGGGCTTAGATTAGAAAATTTATGAATCATTTGTTATAAATCAAAAACCGTGTTAGCAAGGTTATGTTGTTTAAATATCGAGAAATTTTATAATGATTTGTGTTCTTATGTTGTTGAATGTTAATTAATTTAATTAAAGATTTTAAAAAAAAAAGTAAGTAAGTTGCGAATTACTATCCCTTTCGGTAAATTATAATTTTACCACAGTTTATATTTATCAAGTTATTGTTTTAAATGAGTCATGGATTTTTTATAATTTTAAGTTAAATACTTAGAATTTTTGGTTGTTGAACTATTATTATGTGTATGTTTTAGAGTATTACACATAGTAATATTATTTATTCAGCGAGCCGTGATAAAATAATAAAGGTTAATTGTTGAGAATATTGTGTCATAGATTTATAGTATCATTGTGGAATACGACGCTTGAGCTTGTAGATGAGCTTGGTATACTTAAGTTTGCGAAATGCTCTTTAGGTGCAAGCGATCTGGACCAACTTGGTACACTTAAAGTGAGCGACATGCTATTTAAGTGCAAGTGGGATTCAACTATGACACACCTGGTCTCCTAAGTATGGCAAAGTCCCTTTAGGTGGGGTGGTCTGGTTGTTAGAGCTGCAAGGTCGTTAGTTGGATGTTAAACAGGCAATATTTCATCAATTAACCTATACGAGCATGTTGTTTGATGCAAGCATTAATGGTTGTTTATTTTGCAGTGATTTTATCCCGGCTCGTGGGGTGCCCGGGGCAGGCACCATGCAGCATGGCCGTGTTAGCAACACCGCGTTGGCAACACCGCTTTGCGCGTCTGAGGTTCACGCTGCTCGCGACTTGGGCGAGTTGTCTGTGGTCGTGACGTCAGCGCCCCTCCACGGAGGGAAAAAGATGGCGGCGTAACGACAACGCAACTGAGGTTGACACGCGTCGGCAATCGGCATTCTGGATTCGAACTCTGATCAGTGCACATTGAACTTTGATTATATTTGCTTAATATTTATTTGGGGTTTCATTTAAAAATAGCTAGGTGTATTTGACGACCTCCGTGGCGCAGTGTGTAGCGCTGTTGCCTTAACGTGCAGAGGTCCCGGGTTCGATCCCCGGCAGGGTCAATTTGGGAATTTATAATTTCTGAATTTTCCCTGGTCTGGCCTCGTGGGAGGCTTCGGCCGTGGCTAGTTACCACCCTAGCGGCAAAGACGTGCCGCCAAGCGATTTAGCATTCCGGTACGATGCCGTGTAGAAACCGAATATGGGTATAGGTTTAATATTTAAACTGCCATGCCCCTAACAGGTTAGCCCACTACCATCTTAGACTGCATCATCACTTACCATCAGGTGAGATCGCAGTCAAGGGCTAACTTGTAGTGGATAAAAAAAAAAGGTAGCTTGACACAAACTAAAAATGACATACAGTATTGCGACCTACCCACTTAAGTTAACTTTATTGACAAACAAAGTAACCCAGTACACTCACACAAAACACATACCCTACACACTTCATTATAGCAATACTGTATACATAACAGAAGTGCCATCTATTGGACTATGTGCGGACTGCGAAGGCCGCCACAAATACATACCGAGATAGTCCATGATGGCTCTGAGTGTGTGTTCCCGGGAGCGTTCGGTGAGTTTGTCGAAGCGCGGCACGTCCGCGGCGCGCACCTGACGCCGCAGCGCGTCCATCTCGCCGAGCAGCGCGCGCAGCTGCGCCGCCACGCGCCGCGCGTGCGTCTGCTCCGCGCGCACGCGCAGGTACTGACCAGACTCCTCATACTGCACGACCAAACCGTGTACTTGTAGATCGCATATTGCCCCCTGTTGTACTACAATTAGTGGGCCCCTCAAACGCTGTCTTGCCCTGAGCCTAGAGACCGATTGCAGCGCCTCTTCTGGATCCAATTGTGAATATAAACTTCTGGTTACTTACATACATTCGGCAATTAAGCCATACTAATATTATAAATGCAAAAGTGTGTGTCTGTCTGATTTCACTTTCACGGCCCATCTATTCAACCGATTGTGAGGAAATTTGGTAAAGGGGAAGATTGTATCCTGGGGAAGGACATAGGCCACTTTTTATCCCAGAAAATTTGAGTTCCCGCGGTAATCAAAATATCCTAATCCACGCAGTCGAAGTCGCGAAAATCATCTAGTTTAATTAAATGTGGGTTAAGTTATTATGCTGATCTTCAAATTCGATTTTTTTTTTCAAATAAACTTTTATAATTAATGCTTTTCAATTGGCTTTTGTACAAACTCTGTCTAAATCTAGCATAACCAACAACCTCAATTTACATAGACGGGCCCTGTCAAACAAAGAATGTGGGTGTATTTTTATAATACTTCCATGATTTTTAGCAACGCCATCAACGCCATCTAGTCTGAATAGCGGAAACTTGCTTGCAACATCTTGAATGTAAGCTTGAAAACCTTGAAAACGTATCAACCTTTTGAAAGCTCGGTCATATATAATATAGGACATAGCCATAGAAGCCGTAAGGCACTGGCCCTAGTAAAAGAAAAATATCATACAGTTTGCCGCGGAAATTAAATTATTGCGTAATGGATAGAAATATTTAATAGGAATATTAAATAACGTTTTTTGAAAAATTATAATTGTGAATTGAAACACTGACCTAAAAAAAATTGTACAGTGCCAAACTAATAAGACTTTATATGTTAACTTAAGAATAACAAATTATCTACACGACGAGCGACCGTGACAGCGCTACGATGGGGACAAAGACAGGTTAGGAACGCGCTCTCAAAGTCGGACGCCTGACCTTTTTCTATGAAAAGGCCCATCTAGTACCTACATATATATCGATGAGCATAACAAAGAAATAATAGAAAATCCGCGTCGTAGTTTAACCTTGTCCAAAAACGTTATAAATAGACCTTCCCGACGTCAAAGTGGTCATTATTAGTTCCATGCCTACGCGTTATTTTTCTATTATTCTGAATGTTCTTTCTCAATGTTTCACAATTTAAAAAACAGGAGTTTCGTTACCTTTAAGATATTAGCTTTGTGTTGTCGCAGTAGATCCAAATGATGTGGAATCGCCACTTCATTGAACTTCGTAAGGGATAGCTCGACACGTTTTAGTGGTAATTTGTTATCCTCTTCCATTATTGAAATTCACACTAAGGTCAGAGAATATTAGTAACAAATTAAACATTTGGTTTTACAACCAACCACGAATGTAATTGTATTATTGTTTTGACTTTTGATGGTACAAAGTACTCTGTGGTTTTGACTTTTGACCAACGCTTTTGACATTTCAAGTACCTCTCAATCGCTGATCGCTCTCAATCACCAATCATCTCTCAATGATAACTTTATCTTGTCTCTGGATAACCCTACCAACTTCTCATATAGGTACCGAACTGCGAATTTGGGATATTGAAATAAATAAAAATACGCATAGATGTATTTTTAATAGCACTTCTCAAAAATGTTTATTAGATAAAAAGCACCCCCGTAGTTTATGAACAAAAAATTGGTAAATATCGCGCATATTTAGCGCGCTTATAACGTCGATATCTCTACAGATACTTACAATTCGGTACTTCTTATAATTTAAAAAAACTGCACCCTGCTTGAATTAAACTGCACCATCGCTGAAGATCCATATGATGCTATATTAATTGCAAAAAGATATTAAAACTCAAGGTATCAATCGCCGAACTTTACGGCGTCTTCGCGCATGCGCGGCACTTTTGGGAGGTCTCTCTTTAGCGGAAACTTCACGCAGATTACCTTTGCAATATAAATATAGCTTAACTAAACATTTTCCTTTCATAATTTATTAGTGAATATAAATAAATAAATAAATTACAAAGTGTAACTTATCAACTCCGGTTCCACCTCTAGTGCCATACGACAACCTCCAAAGTAAAGCGCCGGGTAGTCCATCGAGAGACGGGGCTGATATGGCTCGAGCAGTGATATCTGGTTTGATTCCATGGAGAAAACAATATGAGATTCGCTTTGGAGGCCAATCTCGTGCTCATACTTTGTCAGGCGTTTGATTTTTTGGAGCACCGAGGACAGCACTGAATGGTCCGTCGTTGCAGCGTTAGTCGACTCTGAAGCCAGGAAATCAAGGATGAAATTTCTGCCGCTGCTCAGACGATTGCTTAAAATTCGTAGCTTAGGAAAAAAGTCATTTAACTCAAAGACGATGGTGTATTTCTGTGTGTTAGGCTGCAAAAGCCGAACTGAACGTAAATACGAAACATAACCTAAATATGTAAGTTTACAATTTTGACCTTATTTTTACCTAATTGTTATAGATAAAAATAGGTTATATCTGTAAATATTCGCATGGATGCTACAAAGTATAGAAATAACAAAAAATACTTATTTAACATTAAGAAAATAATCGAATTTTGTAGCATTAACCACCCAAGTTAAGAAGGTAAGTAAAATGATGCCAGGTTCCAATTTTGTATGTTCTCTGAAATTAGTCGGGTGACTCGCGTTATTATTATTATTTATCCAAATTACCTAAGTTTGGAACCCAAAATTTAGGGAAAAAAGTGTCAATCTTAACTCGCCGGCATATTTAGCGGAACATAAAAAAAAAGTTTGATATCAGTATCATATAAGGTTGCTGGCTGGTTTATACGTCATTTAATTTAAAAAGAAATATTTTCAAATTAAGAAAACAACTGAACATCACATTTTATGCAATTGTTTTAATTTTATTAAAATACACCTTATCTGGAGCGAACTTCGAGTTTTTCTTTCTTCTGAGTTTGATTTAAAATTTCATTGAAATACTGTTTTTTGTTAGTTTTTTTTAATCGCGTATCTTTCTGGAGTTGATGACTGAATTATGCCTGACTTAGCCCCAACGGAGATTGCCAGGGCACTCGAAATGCGAAGAAATGGTCAAACCTACATAGTGATATCCAGAAATCTTCGTCGACCAGTTTCAACGATCCATCGCAGTATCCAACGGTTCAGGGAGACCGGTACTTATGTGAGAAGAGCAGGACAAGGCAGAAAAAGACGCACTTCGAGTAGGGATGATCGTTTCATTCGGCTTCGTGTACGTAGGAACCCCCGTTTGACGGCCGTCCAAGCCCGACATGAGTTAGAAGCAGTGCGGGGTATAACCGTAAGTGAGCGTACGGTACGAAGAAGGCTCGAAGAAGCTGGTTTAGGTTGATTTGTGCCCGCCAAGGCTCCAAGGCTCGAGGTAAATCATCGTAGAAACAGGTTAACTTTTGCTCAGGAACATCGACTTTGGAACGCGGACCAATGGAGTAAGGTATTGTTTAGTGATGAGTGCAGAATTCTCTTAAATCAAATTGACGGCAGGCAAAGAATATACAGACGCAAAGGAGAACGATACATTCAGACAAATTTTGAAACTACAGTTGCATACGGTGGTGGATCAATAATGGTTTGGGCGGGCATTTGTTTGGGAGCTCGCACAGACTTGGTAGTGATTGACAGAGGGAGTCTGACAGCAGACCGCTATATCAGAGAAGTTTTAGAAGAAAATGTCGTACCGTTTGCCCCATATGTCGGTGACGATTTTGTTTTTATGCAGGATAATGCTCGGCCGAATACCGCTCGGGTAACTCAAGCTTATCTTAATGATATGAATATCACTGTTATGGAGTGGCCGGCGAGATCACCGGATATGAACCCAATAGAGCCCGTTTGGGACTTGCTGAAAAGAAAAGTTAAGTCCAGAAATCCAGCTCCTGCCAACGTGGGTGAACTGCGAATCGCCGTAGTTGAGGAATGGCGGAGACTATCCCAGGAGACCATCGATAACATCATTCTCGGTATGTCTAGATGGGTTAGACGGGTAAAAACTTTAATAAGAGCATGTGGAGGAAATACGCGATATTAATCACCATTTTTCTAATTTAATTAATTGTTATTTTAATATTAAATTTCACTTTTCCCGGTTACATGAAAAGTTCAAAAATGTACCATTTTTCACAAATAGCCTTTACTCGCAAAATCTGTTCTTAATGTGATCTCATTTTAACACTCTCACCGCCACGTGGACTGCTGGCCGCCCACATAAATTTGAGTGTAGCGAGCCAATATTGTTTTTTGAATTTTAACTGGCAAGCCACGTGGGCGGCCGGCATACCAAAATTAGCGCGCCAAATTTGCTGTTATATTTTCTTGTTATAACTTGTCAAAAAGTTATAAGGCACGCCACCCGTGTAATTAGGCCAGTTGACCGCGCGCCGCCCACCTAGCCTGCGGATAAAGACTTTTGGCGCGCTTTTTTGCAATGTCGGATTTTAGTGACTCTGATTCGGACTATCAACCGCCGCCATTATGGAATGGATCTAATTCGACTAGCAGCGACTCGTGTTTATCTCAAGACGATGTTTCACCTCTGAACGAAAGCACACCAGTGCCCCCGGAGCCGCCGCGGTCTGACTGGCATCAACCTAACGGATCGCGACAAAAGAGTTTTCCATTGGATATACAACCAGGTATTAATATTTCTAACAATTGTAACAGGGAACTTGATATTTTTCGATTATTTTTAAACCAAGATATTATGGATCTTATGGTGAAAATGACCAATTGTTATGCTAATAAGGTAAAAATACTTAAAGTTGTCACACGCAACATGAGACTTGCCAAATGGACAGACTGTACTGAAGAAGAAATTTTAAAATTCTTGGGCCTGCTGATTTTTATGGGACTCAATAAATTACCTAAAATTAGCGACTACTGGAGCAATAAAAAACTGTATAAAAACGAAATAGCTCGCCAAGCTATGAGTAGAAACCGATTCGAGCTGTTATTGAGATGTTGGCATTTTGAAGATAGTTTTTTCCATGCATCAAATACAGACCGTCTTATAAAGATAAGACGTTTGGTGCAGTTACTCACAGCCACATTTCGAAATGCCAAAACACCTGGAGAATATATCACTGTGGACGAGACCATGGTAGCTTTCAGAGGGCGTATAAAATGTATGCAGTACATTCCTGGAAAAAGGCACAAGTATGGGATCAAACTTTTTAAAGTCTGTGATGATGACGGTTATACGTACGACCTTATCGTTTACGAAGGTAAAAACTCAAGCGGGCAAACCAATACACCTACAAATTTAGTAATGAAGCTATGTCAACCTTACCTAGGGGTAGGCAGGCGTGTGGTGACAGATAATTATTATACCAGCGTCGACTTAGCGCAACAATTATTGCAAAACGATACGCATCTGATTGGTACATTACGCAGAAACAGGAAAGGATTGCCGAAAAAAGTTGTTCAAGAAAAATTAAACAAAGGTGAAATGATCGCTTTAGAAAACAATGACGGTATTCTTATACTCAAATGGAAAGACAAGCGTGATGTATTAGCTTTGTCGACAAAACACTCTGTTGGTTTTGTTACTGTTACGAGCAAGAGGAACCGTAACAAGAAAGTTATGAAACCAACCCTGATTGCTGATTATAACAAACACAAATGCTCCATAGATTTATCAGATCAAATGGCAAGCTATGCCAATCCTGCCAGAAGAAGTATCCGTTGGTTCCAGAAGCTAGCCATAGAACTGTTATTTTCGACTGCTGTCACAAACGCTTTTATAATTTACAAAACTCATAAGCAGCTTAGTAGCAAGAAGTACACCATAACGGATTTCAGAGAGAATCTCTGCTTGCAGATGTTGGGAATCACTTCCAGTTCGAACTCAGTGAGTAGTTTGCCAAGGCGGCAAATACAACATCAATTCAGTAAATCAACACTTACTGATCATAGAGGAAGACTTATTCGGCGACGATGCATCCATTGTTATAAAAAAAACAGAGATGCTGGACTATCAGCTAAAGAAGCCAGAGATCAAACAAAAAAGGTAAATACCGTGTGCCTGGAATGCCCAACTAAACCTAGTGTTTGTGGACAATGTTACGCAGAAATCCACATCCAAATTAATCCTTAGTTTTTCTATTACTTAATTTGATTTTTATAATTGTGATTTTGACTGCTTTGGATGAATAAATAAAAAATAATATTTTTCTAATACTAGTTTTACTCATCCAATTTTTATCCTTATATTATTTCAAATATAGTCCAATTTTCATCAAAAAAAATTTCACGGGTAGCGTTTTAACTGAACTAATCAATGAAGTCATCTTAGAATCTTTATCTAGCAAGCCAAGCTCTATAAAATAATATGAATTTGTGGGATCACAGCGGACCCCACGGCCGGCTGATAAAGTCAACGACGTATCCTGCCGATAGCCCACATGGCGTGCTACACAAGTTACTTAAAATTAGACGTGGCGAGAGGTGGAAGAAATCGCATGGTAGGCGTGCCGCCCACAGGGCTTGCTGCGCTAGTAAAACCTTAAATAAGTATGACGGTGAGAGTGTTAAGTAAAACAAATGAAACTTTAAATAACAAAAGAAGTGTAGTAAGTAGATTTTAAAATAAAACCATATTTTTTAAATTATGGACCTTTTTTCATGTTCCGCTAAATATGCCGGCGAGTTTATATACGTAAAAAGAAATTTTATTCATTTACTAATTTACGATAGATATTTTAATGAAAGTCATTGAAGTAGTTAAACACCCGTAACTATACTTGTTAATTTTCAGGATTCAAGACAAATCCATACGTGACAATTATGAATAGAGTCGACAGGACGAAAGAGGTGGGAGCCAAGGAAATATGCAAGCAGGTGTTTTAGGCATTTTAAGCAGCAATGCTTTCGCAAGACACAGAGCATGACATATCAGTATGAAAATTCAATACCAACGCTACATACGCATGTAATTCACAATTTTATACGTTTTGTTCACTCATTGATTAATGCAGTTTATACTAACCTGTGATTTGTAAGATTGAAAATAAAAATACGGCGATGCCAATTCGTAAGATTAATTATAATAATGCCTATCCAATGATGGTACCACCCTTACGATGAAGCTTTTGTATCATAACAACACTTGATTGTTTTATGTCAGTTATTGATCAATACAAGTTTTATGCGTGACGCTGTTTTTAATTAATTATTACTTGTTTATCCACTAAACTCGTGGACGGAGTATGACGTGGACTTGCTACTAAAAGAATAATAATTATGAAAGTGAGAAGACGTTATATATATATATATATATTTATTCTGTACCTATAAGATCATTATATTCATAAATTAAACTAGTTTTAATCTGTATTTAATTTTTATTATTTCCCTTATTACAACACGCACATAACTTATTTTAAGGGTGTCCGCTCCGGAAGTGAATTGAATTGTATGTAAAAAGCGAAACATATTGATTAAATACGCGCCGAATTGAGAACCTCCTCCTTTTTTGGAAGTCGGTTAAAAATACATTCAATTTGAATTTCGTTTTCTTTTCTTGTTATTTCACTTGTAATTAAAAATTGCGATAGTTTAAAATCATAGAGCGTGTTTGACACTATCGACACTTATTTGCCAGAACTTAGGTTAGCTTAGCTTAGTTGGGAGAACTAGTAATAAGCATTAGCAGTTTTCCCACAAAATATGATAAAAATGGTATGACGCATAGCCGTCTCTATCTCGGGATAGAGACGGCTATGTATGATGGCAATAAGGGTTGTTATATAGATATTGTACATGTAGTTATGTTAAAACTATCGCTTTCGCATACTGTACGGTCACGACCACTCTATCTTTCTCAGTCTACGGTCGGAGCGGATGCTTGCAGGTTGCAGCACTGATTATTATAATTATTGTCTTTCTTGTCTCTGGTTGCAGGTTACTTGTCTCCGGTCTCTGGGGGACAGACTTTTTTTTTTATTAACTGGCTTTACGGCTCTGCGTAATCCTTTTGAGCCGCATAATAAAAAAATACTTTTTGGCGTAGACAGAGAAAGGATATAGACCGGGCGTCAGCGTATAAGTAGGAATGCGATAGCGATAGGTGCTATCCCATTGTCATCGCTCACGCGATGATGCGATGCGATTTCATTGTGCGATTAAACTGGTCGCGCGATAAGAAATCGTGTGTCCTATTTTGGAGCGATGCGATCACACTCGAAATGGCTCATACCAGAGATGCACAGTTCGGGCAATATTTCTTTAATCTTAAACAGCATTAAAAAAAGAAAACGTGGACCACATAATATACCTACTCTATGAAAACAGAAACCCTACGTGATCGCGCGAGCGCCATTTAGGACATTCAGTAGTGTAGTAAAACCTCTAACAACTCCTTTATTAGCAGTCAAAAAGTCTACATTAGTAAAAATAGAATTTTGTGAAGTTTATGTCAATCTAATATTATAACAATAAACACATTGAATTATGTTTTAATTTGTATTTTATTAAATTGGCGACGAGGAATATGGCAAAATGAATACGGAACAAATACAAGAAGTTTTATCTAACCAGATTGAACAACAAAAACAAATCTCGGAACTGATAAAATTACTAACAAATCAACAACAATGTTACTCAACGCCTACAACAACTAAACATGATCCAGCGTGGGAAACAACCATATCAACAAACAAGGCGAGTAAACTTGCAATAATAAATGAATTTAAGGGCGACAAATTTAACCCTTCGACTACGTCAATAGACAACTTCATTGATTTCTTTGAAGCAAAATGCAACATTGGTGGTAAGGAATATACCGAACTACAAAAAGATATTCTTTTGACATGTCTTACACCAGAAACGTACCATGAATTAAAAACGGCTCTCATTCCTAATTTCGAAAAAAGCACATACGAGGATATTAAAATTAAACTCGTAGAATTATACAAAACTCGTAAAACAAGATATAAAGCACTAACAGAATTTTGGAACTGCACAAAACAAACTTCTGAAAACATGGAACAATATGCAAACAGATTGAAGGATTTAAGCAAAGATTGTGGATACGACGATACTCTACTAGAGCGACAATTAAGGGACCGCTTTGCAACAGGTTTAAATCATCAGCAGCTACAAATCGACTTGAGACAAAAATGGCCTGATCTTTTACAAATTGTAGACGGACAAACAAAAGAAGTAACATTTGCTCAAATATTCGCTATTGCACAGTCTAGAGAATTAGCAGAATCAGATATGCCCAAGGAAGAAACTATTAAAAAAATTAAAAAAGGGAATCACAAAAATAAACACAGTAAGAATATACGTAAACTATGTTCAACACAATGTAAACGTTGTGGAAAATATAACAAACATACATCCAACGAATGTGTGGCAAAAGAACATGAATGCAAAGAGTGCGGAAACATTGGACATTTCGAAAGCTGTTGCATCAAAACTGGGCGAGCATATTTGGAAACTAATGAAAGAAACCAAAAACGAACAAATAAATATAAATCAAAATTACAAAAATATCGTACATGTCGAGCTCAAGCGATGATGAATCTCAACCATCAGTATCAGTATCATCATCAGTATCAACAGAAAATTGGACACATAAAATAAACACTACAAGGAGATGCAAGAAAATCGACCCTATAATTAATGGTGTAAAATGTTGCATGGAATGGGACTCCGGCTCGATTTACTCCATCATCAGTACCAAATTCTGGAAACGTATCGGATCTCCGCCCCTTGAGGAAGCACCACGATTAAGAACTTACTATAACTACAAATTAAAACCTAAAGGTTTGACTAATGTGTCAGTTAGTTTGGACGGGGAAGAGATTACATTACCTGTAATAGTAATGAAGCATGCTGAGCCCATGTTGTTTGGATTAAATTGGAGTGAAGCATTTGGCATGCCTTTTCCAAAAGCGGTCTATTCAATTAAAAGTAAACCTACTATTAAGACATTGGAACAGTTGATTGATGAACATTCCAAACTGTTTGATGGTAAATTAGGAAAAGTGAAGAATTATCAAATAAACATACACGTAAAACCAGGTACAGAGCCAAAACATTTATCCGCAAGACCAATCAAATTTAGTATGAAAAAGAACGTAGAAACTGAGTTAGAACGGTTAGTTACAGAAGGAATCGTTACAAAAGTAGATCCAAACGATACACCGATTGAATGGGCAACTCCTACAGTGAACGTAGTGAAACCAAACGGTCAAATCAGAATATGTGGTGACTACCGCATAACGATTAACCCTGTGCTACTTAAGCATACGTACCCGGTACCACTGTTTGATCACTTGCGCCAACAATTAGCTAACGGAGAAAAATATTCCAAAATTGATTTAAAAGACGCATATCTACAATTTGAAATTGCCCCAGAATCTAAGAAATTTTTAACAATTACAACACACAAGGGCTATTATCAATACAATAGAATGCCATTTGGAATTACTACAGCACCGTCAATCTTTCAACATTACTTGGAAAAACTATTAGACAACATGCCAAACGTAGCAGTTTATTTCGATGACATAGCTATAACGGGTATAAACGATACTGAACATTTAGAAACACTCTGCGAAGTTTTCAAAAGGTTGGATCATGCGGGCCTTAAAGTAAATTTAAAGAAATGTACATTTTTACAACCTGAAATAGAGTACCTTGGACATTCAATTGACAAAAATGGAATCCGACCAACTAAATCAAAAATAGACGCAATCAGCAAGGCTCCACCGACAACAAATACAAGGTGTAAGGTAAATGGTATAACATACCGGCGGCTACCCATGCAATTTTGACGTTATAATCACTATGGCAGAGTTAAAAAGTCAAAATTAATTATCAAAAACTTCCATACAACATTAATTAGGTAATTAAGGAAAATAAATTTTGGCAACCCTATGGCGATTAACAACCTCATACCTATTATTATTATTATTACGTAGGTAATACATAACATAAGCAACATCAATTTCTAATGCCCTAGTACAACCGACAAAGTCGACGAACTTTTGCGAGTCCTTTGACCGAATGCCGCCGCGCGACTTTGACGTCACTGACGACCTGACCTGACGAAGACGGTATCTACTGTCTAGTAGTGTTGATGATAACGAGGTCTTGTGTTCGATTCCCGGATCGGTTCAAATCTTGACTATTGACTAGGATTTCTCAGTAGGTAGGTTAGTAACGAAATTGGCATTGATTTACCTCGTAGAACATGTTAAGCCGTCTATCACTAGTAGTAATAGTAGTAGTAAGTAGTGCGGGCTATAAACCCACAAATCAAATCAAATCAAATGTTTTTTTATTCAAATAAACTTTTACAAGTACCTTTGAATTTCTTTTGAACGTCAAGTGAATCTACCACTGGTTCGGAATGCCATTCCTATTTCCTACACATTGTTACAGCCCGCATTGTTACGTGTGGTAGGTGGTACCTATCATTTCATGTTATCGATAATAAGTAATAACTAGGATCGACGGCTTAACGTAAATTACCTACCTACTTGCCGAAAACCCAAGGTGAAACGAGATCGACCCCTATTTCCTAGCTGTGGGCTGGTGCCGGGTACTTATGAGAAATTCTTTACATAAAACTCAAACCTAAAAATGTTGTGACCGAAATTGGACTCGAACCCAGACTACGAGATTCGCAACCGAACCTGTAAACCACTGGTCACTCAGACGCAGTCATGTACCTACGCTAGTTCATCATACAATTGAATAAAAATACAAAATGCACTCCAAATCAACTTGAACTCACTACAGGCAATCTCTTAAACTCTTAAAATTTTATGTAAACCTGGTACATCCTAGAACGGGCGGACGCTACCTACTAACACGCGGTATCCTCTTTGCAAAACACCGGGCCTTTGATGATGCCGCCGCCGCCGCTCGCGCCGCGGGGGCGACTTTGCAAAATGAATGATATTTTTAACCGACTTCCAAAAAAGGAGGAGGAGGAGGTTCTCAAATCGGCGCGTATATTTTTTTTGGAAAATTGTACTTACACCTAATTACGAATACTTCTACCTAGTTACTGACTTACTAGGTACCTAATTACTTAATAAACAGTTACTAGTAAGTACTACGTTTTTTTTTTTTGGCATCGGGGGGGAAATCTTCAAAAGATACCTGATTTCTTGGGGGAGAAATCAGGTTATATGTGAGATTTTTACTCACTAAAACCCCCTCGGTGGTCACCCTCAGCGCTGTGTTAGCCACAACCAAGCTGTTTGTGGCTAACACAGCTACCAAGGGCAAGGTCATGGGCAAGGGTCGTCCAAGGGTGAAACGACTGGAGCCCCCACTCCAGGCCGCTCCTGACCCTGATGTCCCTTAGCCTGGGACTATTGAATTGTTGGATCGGTGTGGTGGCCAGCGCCACCACGATGTCCTCGTCTCCGAGCGGGATCAGCTCGCTCACGGGCTCGCTCAGCGGCCTCCTTCTTAACCATTACGGTTTCACAGGAGACCACTGCCCTCCATGTTCCGACCGCCGCGCGACAGCATTGCCGCTATCGCAGCCGTTGGAGAGAGATCACTCCCCACGCGGCTGACACGACGTTCAGGTTCCCAGACAGGACATTCTTTAAGAGTGTGCTGCGCAGAGTTCTGGCGGCGTGGTGTGTGGTGGTGGTGGTGGCTACAGTGGTGACACCGCGGTGTCGCCTCGCGAACCTACTACCTACTTACTACTTACTTATCATGCACTATACTACCTACTAGTACTACCTACTTACTCGTAAAAGGGATCCAGATACCAGCATCTTGATGAAAAGATGACAGTAGCACAGCACGCACCTCGTAGATCATGCACACACACACGTACGACACATAACACAGCGAAAATGTAAGTTTGCTTACTACTACAAGCTCCTACACACATAATCACAATATCATAATACTCTGAATTAGAATAACTCATTTTCACTTACTTGCCACCACCGTGACAGTTTACGCGCAACTGTTGAAATCTCGAGAACTTATAATAATAAAATAATGCGTTTCAAAAACAGGGTTTCCAGTAACGATTTTGATTTTACCCTCTAGTAAAAAATATCCTTTAGAAACCCTAAAAAAAATCTCAGTTACTAAATTTGGCAAGTAACTTTTTAAACGGATTTTTTATGTAGGATGTAAAAGTCGGTAAACTTTAATTTACAATTTTCTTTGTAACTTTACTATACTTTTTCTTTGTAATAACTACAGTTAAGCTGAAAAAAATATTTTCATTTTCATTACCATTTTAGTTAAGTACTTACCTAACAATTTAAACAGATCATTCGCAGTTTTACCCAAAGTCGTTCTGTAAAATTCTTGTTTAATTTGTGTTATGTTTTTCCCCAACCTAAGGGTAAAATTCCGAAAAGAAACACTATCAAAAATGTATTTTCTAAAAATCTCCATCTTCCATGTGTTGCTAGTACCGTCGCTCGACTTTGTTTATTTACCTACACTCGCTACTACGTACACAGACATACGTCTTACTCCGCCCTACGACAATATGGCCGAATTATTAGGGTTCCATTGTAAGATATTTGCAATTATGAAATTATCTTGAGTCAGGAAGAAACTAAGTACTTACTAGCTATAAAAAAAAAGTAATTTGTGTAGGAGTTGAAGGGATTTTTGTTCACCAATTAATCCATCATTGGGCACTGCAGGCCTACTCCTACTAACAGAGAAATGTAGAAACTAACTTTCCACGCTGCTCCAATTGGTGGGTTCTAACGATTATTTTGACTTCAGGTTAAGTACTGATAAATGATAATAACTGGGACTACCGTAGCATCGTGGAGAAAAATTCTTCAATCGACCGAAGAACTGGTTTCTTTTCTCATTGGTAGTTGGTACTTAAAAATGTCTTGGCAGAAAAACTCAAATTCTAAAAATTTTATACCACTACAGCCTATTAAGATTAACGTCCCACTGCTGGGCACAGGCCTCCACTCTCATAGGAGAGAGGGAATTAGAGCTTAGACCCACCACGCTGCTCCAGTGCTGGTTGGCGGGCAAAAATTTTATAGCTGACGATAGAATCTAGAACCCCAAGATCTGCATTCGATCAAAGTAACTACCAAAGACCATTAGAGACATTAACGACTAGTTAAAATTTAATAAAAATACGGGACCCACCTCGTGAATTAAAACGATTTATTATGTAAATTGATTCATGTTAGCCTGGTAAGTCGTAGGTATCCCGATTAAGTTTACATACCTACCTACGTAAAATGCCGGTGGCGTGGCTAAAGTCAGAACTGTATTACAAGCGATAATATTAATTATTATTATTGTATCGTTATGCAATTTGGCAAATCATTACAATTAACAAATCATTCAAAAACAAACTACACAGAATCATTTATTATTGATCAAAACTTCAACGAAATAAGTCAAGAAATTAATCACAGAGAATGGCGGCTCATAAATTAAGGATAAGGGACTGACTTTGACTTACCAAGTCCGAAACTAGTTGGGCATTTTTTTACAAAAATACGTGAGTTCTAGCCGGGCTTTTACTTTGAGAATTTTATTTCATGCCGAATAATGATTACTTAGTATCGCTACTGGATTTTATCGCAACGCTCGCGCTGGCAACGAGGCTTAACATACGGTATTATTCGCAGGTCATTGATATTGAATCAGTTGTTTTAAGGGATGCCACCTGAATATTTATGCTAAAATTTTGAAGTCCTCATAACTCCCCCAGGATATGAGCTACACGTCTTATGACATTTTTCCAATATATCTATACACCATCTAACATGGGTAGCCGCGGGTATGCTATACTAATTACCTTACACCTTGTATAAAGGAATTGCGATCTTACTTGGGCCTAATTAATTTCTACGAGAGATTCATTCCTCACCTTCACAGTAAGTGCGCATCACTTCACGAATTAACAGGCAATAAACGGAAATGGCAGTGGACAGCCCATGAAGTCAAAGCTTTTGAGGAAACTAAAAAACTTATTTTAAAATCAAAACCTCTTATTGCGTTTGATGAAAAACTACCACTGTTTCTTGCATGTGATGCTTCTGAAAAAGGAGTTGGTGCAATGCTTTACCACAAAATACAAAACCACGAACAACCAATTGCATTTGCATCAAGAAAATTAAAACCAGCTGAGAGTCGATATTCGGTTATAGACCGGGAAGCGTTGGCTATATTTTTTGGCATTAAAAAGTTTGATCAGTATTTACGAGGAGTTAAGTTTACATTAATAACAGATCATAAACCTTTAATACACTTACTAGGACCACAGCGCAATCTTCCTCAATTAGTCAATAACAGACTAATTAGGTGGGCACTATTAATAGGCAGCTACGACTACGATATAATATATAGGAGGGGTGAAAACAACACAATAGCCGATTATCTGTCACGCATGCCAAACCCCGAAGAACAAACCACTAAGGCAGAAATGCATATACATAAAATAATATCAAGAGTACAAACTACAAAAATTGAAGATATCGCGTTAACAGAAGATATCATAAAACAACAGACAAAAAATGATAACATATTAAAACAAGTAAAACATTTCCTAAAAACGAGTTGGACAAATTATCATACAACAAATGAACTAAAGTCTTATTTACGCAAACGCAATGAATTATCTATTGAAAACGATATTATTATGTGGCAGGGAAGGATCGTAATTCCAAGCACATTACAAAGATCAGTTTTAAAATATTTACATAGTGGCCATCCAGGCATTTCAGCAATGAGGGCATTGGCCCGGTTCTATGTTTGGTGGCCAGCTATAGATGAAGATATAGACACATATGTTAAGCGCTGTCATAAATGTCAGGAAAACCGACCAAACATTCCCGAACTTCCAGTTTTTTCGTGGTCTATACCTGATAGTACGTGGGAAAGAGTTCACATAGATTTCGCTGGACCATTTGAAGGCAAGCAATGGTTAGTGTTACAGGATGCTCTGTCCAAATGGGTGGAAATAAAACCTATGACGAAAATCACTACCGAGAAACTTTGTGACAAATTGGATAGTATTTTCACGACATTTGGGCTAGCCAAAATGATCGTATCAGACAATGGACCCCAATTTACATCACACGAATTCAAACGATTTTGCGAAACGAGAGGTATAACACATGCAAAATCATCTCCCTATCATCCACGAACAAATGGTCTAGCTGAACGTTTGGTACGGACTTTTAAAACAAGAATGGCTACTAGCATCAACGACCAAATGACGTTGAAATCGCGACTGCGAGATTTCCTCTTTACATATAGAAATACGCCTCATTCTGCAACCGGTAAATCACCAGCACAACTAATGTTTGGACGAGAACTGACATGTTTGTTAGACAATGTTCGACCAAATATTAAGAGAAACCTAAGATTCAAACAGTTTCAAGATAATATTAATAACGCAGCGGACATAAGATCGTTCACACCTGGAGATGAAGTATACATCAGAAATACAACTAAAAATAAATGGGAACCAGGGGTAATACAGAAAAGAACAAACCGGTATTCATATATAATAGAAACTCCATCAAACAATTATAAAAGAATACACGCTGATGCAATCCGCACCAACAGAGCGGACGACGAACAAGTGGTGGACAGTCGGAGCATCGCAGACAGGGCGCAACCGCAATTGACGGGTATACAGACAGAGAATGAAATACAGGCCACAGAGCAGTCTACACCACGGCCACAGCTAAGACGCTCAACCCGCCTGATCAAACCACCGCGCCGGTTGATTGAAGAGATGTAGTCTTAATATGGCCGTGGAGGAATGTAGTAAAACCTCTAACAACTCCTTTATTAGCAGTCAAAAAGTCTACATTAGTAAAAATAGAATTTTGTGAAGTTTATGTCAATCTAATATTATAACAATAAACACATTGAATTATGTTTTAATTTGTATTTTATTAAAAGTAGGACAGTCAGTGATCAGTATGTTTGATCGGCGATCGTCCGTGCGTCGATGGTCGCGCGACGAAAACTAGACAATTTGATTGCATCGCATGATCGCGCGATAGGAGTTAGGACATTCAGTAGAACACACGGGTATGTTTGAACGCACGGGTCAATCATTTTCGTCATGATGATGACAATAGGACGGGTGAGTCTTTATGCGATATTTTCATAATTTTTTATTTTTATTATATTTTATTTAATGCCTTTAAAAAAAACTAAAATTACACCACAATTTTGCAGATCAAGACTAAAAACACAAGCTGACGTTTGTAAATTGCAGCCCTAATAGACTGTAGTCTGCGTCGATCGTCGTCGATCTTTTTGTCAGCCCTAAGCTGACAAAAAGATCTATTGTTCAAAGCCCTGACCAATAGACCAGTACCATCTGCAAAATATACGCTACGCTAGATAGATACGCTGTAGCACGATGCGCCGATTTACGTAAGTAAAAATCGGTCTACAGGAGATCTTCTGGTGTATGCCACTCATACATGGGGTGAAGCCATTGAGAAACACGGCGAGGCGCTTGCCGTTTCTCTAGATATTTCAAAGGCTTTTGACCGGGTCTGGCACGGCAGTCTTCTCAGTAAACTCCCGGCATACGGGATACCCACTGGTTTATGTAGCTGGATATCTGACTTTCTGAGTGACAGGTCATTTCGGGTGGTCGTTGACGGCCGCTCATCTGACCTAATGGCTATTAACGCTGGTGTCCCTCAGGGGTCTGTTCTTTCTGCAACACTCTTCCTGCTGCACATTAATGATCTTCTCAAACCCGGTATCTTTAGGTACGCTGATGACAGCACTGTTGCGGAAAGATACATGTCCAGTTCTCGAGCCAGTGCTTCTGAGACACTTGAGCAAAGAGAGGCCATGGTGGATCGCGTCAACTTGACTCTTAAGGAGGTGTCCGAATGGGGTGACGCCAATCTGGTCCAGTTTAACGCCACCAAAACACAAGCGTGTTTATTCACCGCTAAGAGGAGCCCTTTCACCTTGGCTCCTACTTTCCAGGGTGTATCCGTACCGATAAGTGATCACATTGAGCTCTTGGGAATCGACATCTCTCCCAACCTCAATTTCGGGAAATGTATCGAGT
The DNA here is from genome assembly GCA_963932025.1 of Erebia epiphron. Lineage (NCBI taxonomy): Eukaryota > Metazoa > Arthropoda > Insecta > Lepidoptera > Nymphalidae > Erebia > Erebia epiphron. The sequence continues at coordinate 84,162 of OZ009952.1, read as the reverse complement.
CAAAGGCCAAAACAGCTGCCAAAAAACTTGGCATCCTGAACAAGGTGAAGCGATATTTCACGCCACAACAACGCCTCGTTCTCTATCAGGCACAAGTCAGATCTGGCATGGAGTATTGCTGCCACCTTTGGGACGGATCCGCCAAGTACCAACTCGATACATTAGACTCGATAGATCGCCGGGCCCGAAGGATAATTGGCGATCAATCACTTACGCGGGCGAAATTGCTCAGTCTACAACACCGACGCAATGTCGCCTGCCTATCGGTTTTTTATCGGATATACCATGGAGAGTGTGCTCAGGAACTTCATAACCTTGTTCCTCCTTCTCCGTTCTACCACAGAACAGCGAGAAACCGTTTGCGTTGGCATCCTTATGTGGTCGATGTCCAGTTTGGCCGCACGAAACGTTTTTGCTCAACGTTTCTGATCCGAACCGCTGGGATCTGGAACACCCTCCCGGCGCACGTGTTTCCTACCACGTATAATTTAGGTACCTTCAAGGCGAGAGTGAATAGGCATCTTCTAGGCAAGCGCGCTCCAACCTAGACCTCATCATTGCTTTGCACTAAGCATGATTGTCGTCAAGCGCAAGCCTATCTAACAATAAAAAAAAAAAAAAAAAGTAACAAGATAGCTTTCGATCGACTCGAGCGGCGGGACGCGTGAGGCAGCTTGCGGTGCACGCGACATCACTCACCGAGTGTGCGTACGTGACTGGTAATGGTATAATGGTAAATAAGTATTTATTTTTTGTTATTTCTGTACTTTGTTGCATTCATGCGAGTTTTTACAAATATAACCTGTTTTTATCTGTAACAATCAGGTCAAAATAAGGTCAAAATTGTAAACTTACGTATTAGGACATGTTTTCGTATTTATTACGTTCAGTTTGGCTTTTGAAGCCTAACACACAGTAAAACACCATCGTCTATAAGTTAAACAACTCTTTTCGTAAGCTACGAGCACAGTTACCACTTTGGCCAATTTCGATTTCGTACGATGGGCGAATAACAAAAAAGAGAGGTCCAACAAAAAATGTATAACGCTGAGCAGGACCAGAAAAGAATTTTCTCGCTCTGTCACTCCTTGGCATTAGCGTATATGTCAACGTAAAATTGCAAAATCCGTTAGATTGTAATCCAACTAGCGATATTGTAAACTGTCGACAGATTGTGAACCGTTCAATGATCCGAGTGTCAATTTTTGAAATATTCATTGTATTTACGGTTTCTTGTCTCTTTCTTGTAGGTTAGGTTAGGGTTCCAAATAAATAATCAGGTAAGTAGAGCACTTAGGTTTTATCGGGTTAATATACCTAACAGATTACAATCTACCGAAAAATAATTCGTTATATTTTAATCAGTCGACAGTTTACAATATCGCTAGTAAGATTACAATCCAACGGCCTTTGCAATCTTACGGTGACATATAAATTCAAAGGCTCAGCAGGGCGACCGCGTAACTTTTGCATCAATCATTGATACATCGCAATCACCTCTGATTGGTTAACAAATCCATTGACGCTGCAAGAATATCATAAATTCAGCCAATCGGAGGTGATTGCGATGTATCAATGATTGATGCAAAAGTTACGCGGTCGCCCTGCCGAGTACGAGTATATGACATATGTCATATTCAATGTACTCTGTGACAACTGACATATGTATTATGATTTATGTGTTCTGTGGCAGAGACAAGTAATGTGGTAACATCTCATCAAAGAGTATAATAATATACAGGGAACTCATTCTCTGTCTCATGTCCTGCTCTCTCTGATGTCCAATCCGCACTCCGCATTGAATTATAAAATAAAACTGAAAATCGAAACTAAATAAATTACTATCGGACTTTTATGACCTAATGGTGTACCTAATCATCAATGGTTTGGATAAATCAGTACAATATTTGAAATAAATTAGGTACTACATATTTCCGAAGGAAACCCGAAAACGCAATATTAGAAAGATGGATGTCGATACAGGTATATTATGTTTGTATTTTTATTTATCTTACAAGTTTTTAGTTATTATTTGCCCAAGCGGAGTGCGGACCGTTGAAAGATTAACATTGTATTTTAGCTGTAAATCTTTGATAAAAATGGTCATAGTTCGTCCAACCGATCATAAACAGACACGAATCAATAATGTTCAAGCGCCGAACTAAAAGAAATGTGAAAAATTAAAAGTATTTATTGCTAGAAACCTCATAGTTTATTTGTATAATTTACTCCTTCTGAAAATAACGAGGATAATTTTTATTGACATTGATAAGAAGGTAACCTCAAAGTTCAGACATTTGTTATTGCCGAGACAAAAGAACGTAATTACACTATCTAATCAAATTATATTTTCTTGAGAAATACTTTCTAGATGGAAGGAAGGTACTAGAAAACGATTGAGGTCTAAGGTTGCAGAATCGTTTGTCTGTGTTCCTTTGTTGTTCACCCTCACAACCAATCTTGACTAGGCTCAGAGAGACCTGGCAACCAGGCGCCCTATTACAGTAGGATGGCTGCACTACAGTGTAAAAATCACAATCACCTCTGTGGCTACACTCTTTCACTATTGGTCAAGTGTCATTTTCACAGCAAGAACATCTTTGGGAATGGGGGAATTTATGGTATTCTAGACAATAGAATTTGGGTTTTAATCATCAGCTAAAAGAAACAGATATGAGAATTAACTGTCTTGTTTCAGATGGCCGGAGGTCACGCTCACGCAGCAAATCTGTAAGTGTATTGTAATAATATGTTGGTTAAAACTCAAATCAAATCTAGTGTTGTGGTTAGAATATTTTTGTATGGAGCCTGGCCTACCTGCTGTTCCGCCATTTTAATGTTTTTTCGAGACTACAGCTACTCATAAAACCTGAATTAATCAATACAAGCAAGTATTATATTACTAGTGGGCCCGGCAGACATTGTCCAGCCTTATCTTCCTAGCAATTTTTCCATATTTTCTCACCGTTTACACCTTCCCTGGACTACGACAAACATTTCAAAACCAAAATCAGCTAAATCGGCCCAGCCGTTCTCGAGTTTTAGCAAGACAAACGAATAGCAATTGGTTTTTATATATATAGATGAGACAACACCATCAAAACTGTCAGGTTTCCAAGATATAAGCTATACTATTACTATTTTGGTAATACTAAAGTAACCTCTGATAAGGAGGTTGCAAAAACCTTCGAAAAGTTTTTCCAGAATGTTCCAGTTTTGTTGACAGACTCGCTTAACTCCTCACCTACCGCAGCTCAGAGTATTTTAAGGGACAATGTTAAAGAGTGCAATGCTTCATTTGAATTTAAACATATTAATGCATTAGATATTATTAAAAATTTCAAGTTGTTAAAATTGAAAAACACCAGCGACCTATAGGGTATGTCCGTTAAAGTAATATCAAATATCATTACCTAATAATTTTTAATGAATGTGTTAACTTAGGTACATTTCCAAACCTAATGAAACATGGTAAACTCATTCCTCTATTTAAGTCGGGCAATAAAAACGATCTTAACAATTGGCTATTTGACAGTTTTCGGAAAATTACTTAAAAATGTACGTGGGTTAATTTTATACCCCTTACAATTATCTTTTTCTCAAAAAAAGCGTTATTTATTAGAAAAAAAACATTTTTTAGCACTGAGTTATAAGTGATTTTGAGTGGAAAGTTTACAGCTTTTTTGATGCAATTGTGAAAATTACAAGCTACAAGACGCATGTAGAAATACTATAAATAATAATTAATTCGTATCCTGTCAAATTGTATACCTATACACATTCCTATACTTATACAATATTACCTATGTCATAAACGTCGAAAGCAGTGGTTACAGTTAATCTGCCGAGACCTGGAATTTAAATCGGATATATCTGCGATATTACTTTGTGAAGACCACTTTGATGTTAGTGTTACAAAGAAATCAACTAAAAACTCTGATCAAGCAAAAATGAATTAAACCTAACCTAACATTTTCTTCATAAAACATGATATAAAATAAACATAAATTATATTTCTGTCACTTTACAGCAGCACTTTCTTAGGTCTTAAACACGAGACTAATTACTATTACTTTGTGTATTTCGGCAATTACATGTAAGATTTTACATACGGAAACTCGGCAGAGCAAAAGTTTACACGCAAATAAATTTGCAACCATAAATGAATCGACTTTAGGCAGATTTGCACTATCAGCTGTATAGCATTCCATTCCTCTCACAATCACAAATCGAAATATATTAGTGTTAATTTTCTCAACAATACGCAAACATTAGTACACACGACGTTTTTTTTCGAAATGTGACGTCACACGGGGCTCTATCATGACCAGCAGTACGGTTTCACCAAAGGTCGAAACACAACTGATGCGGGCGCAAAACTTCTAAAACATATATATGATGCCTGGGAGCGATCGCAGAATGCTATTGGTATCTTTTGTGACCTTTCTAAGGCATTTGATTGTGTTGATCAAAAAACTTTGTTGCTTAAACTAAGCCACTATTGCATTAGAAGTGTTGCACTTGATCTCATTGCCTCTTATCTTGGTGACAGAACTCAGAGGGTTTGCATAAACAATGTAAAGTCGGAGGGCTCGTCTGCATTAATGGGTGTCCCACAGGGCTCAATCTTGGGTCCTTTTCTATTTTTAGTGTATATAAATGATTTGCCCATAGAGGTAATATATAAACAAGAGCGCGTGTTCCAAAGTAGGCACAGTAGGCACGGGTAGGATCGTAGCATTGTTCCGTCAGCAGGCGTTTTAGTCAAGCGAACACAAGCGCTGAGAACGCCCATTGCGAACTCGTGGCCGAAATTCTGTTAATAAACTGAAAAAAATGGGTAAATGTGTTAAAGAATTACGCAAATATGATACTCGTTATCAAAATTAACAGAATTCTAACATCACATTTCACCGGTTAGTCATATTTTCTAAACTTTTAGTAAAATAGAAATACGTGTCGCGGGGGTGATACAGACGTGAGACGCAAGGCAACATAATACCGCCCGCACCGCCCCGCAACCCCGCTACGATAGCCGACTGCTGCACCGACCCGGATAGTGATGTGATACATTCGACGCGGGTCGCGGGCACTGTCGACGGAGGTTACGAAAGAATGGTTATTAATTTCAAAGAATTTAATTCTTTGTTACTTTTATAATAAAAGCGTCACAGAATCAAACTTATCTTATAATTTCGCATTAAAACACAGATTTGCACCTTTTTTTACATATTTAATGTAATCGATATAAGTACATTGGGGAGGTATACTTATCAATAAAATTATATTTATTATAAACGATCGATCATTAAAAACATATCGATATTTATTATAAACAAGCTGATGCCCGCGACTTCGTCCGCGTGGAATAAGTTTTCATTCATTGTTTTAAAAAAGGATCCATACTTCCATACTAATATTAAAAATGCGAAAGTGTGTCTGCCTATCAGTCTGCTACGCTTTCCCGGCCCATCTTTTCAACCAATTTTGACGAAATTTGGTATAGAGGTAGGTTGTGTCCCGGAAAATGGAAGAGTTCCCGTTTGTAAAAATATTGAAGATCTCCCAAAGTCTTCTGTCTCATTCACTTACGCACTTTTCATATTATGAAATTTAAAACGTTTTTTTTTATACAAACCTTGTCCTGACAATAACGAACACAAAAATAAAGAATTATCCAATTTTGTGCAGTCGTTCGGAAGTTATGCGTGTACATTTAAGCGATTTTCATATTTATTTATATAGACTAGCTGATGCCCGCGACTTCGTCCGCGTGGAATAAGTTATTTTAATTTCCACGGAACCACTTCAACCCATGCAAAAAATCAGTTCGTTTCGTTGCTCTATCTAGGCGTGATTGTTACAAACCAATCAACAAACACACTTTCGCATTTACAATATTAGTATGATAGGGTACATAGACATACATACACAACAATAGGTACCGTACCGTTCAGATGTATTTTATCGACATTGCACTTGCAGCGCACTATTGCCCATCCCTATTTGTTACGTGTCAAAAAATATAACTAGCTATAGTTCCTACTAGTATACTAGTATAGCTACCTACGCTGCGCACTAAGCGAGCGGTGCGATACTAGCCCTCTTTACCTATTAAAACTATGGATTTGCCTTACCATGTCAACAATGTTTGTGAAATTGTATTGTTTGCTGACGACACATCGCTTATTTTTAAAGTTGATAGAAGTAAGGACAATTTTGACGATGTAAACAATGCAATATCACACGTATCCCACTGGTTTACTGTCAATAATTTGTTACTGAATGCAAAGAAAACCAAGTGTTTAGAGTTTGTTTTACCTAATGTAAAGACTATCAATAATGTTAAATGGGGAAATACTAAAAATGGAGAACTCCACAGTTTTCTTGGGGGTGACCTTGGATAATAAGCTTCAGTGGGGCGCTCACATAGAGACACTAGCGGGTAAAATTAGCTCGGCTGCTTTTGCTGACAGGAAAATTAGACAGTTTACCGATATTGAAACGGCTAGGCTTGTCTACTTTGCCTATTTCCACAGCGTCATGTCTTACGGCATTTTATTGTGGGGCAGAGCAGCCGATATCCAAACAATTTTTATATTGCAGAAAAGAGCCATCCATTCTATTTATAAACTCGGATCACGCGAATCACTTCGTGAAAAATTTAAAGAGATTGGTATACTTACGGTTCCTTCACAATACATTTACAATAATATAGTCTTTGTCAGGCGGAATGTTGCGGATTGCGTGTAGGTTGTTGAGAGTTGGAGCAGAAATGATACGCACAGACTCGGTGTTAATATGGCAATTATGGCATATATTTACAAATAAATCCTAACCTTATATACTAAGAAATTAGGTATATTGGAGTGGGGGAAAACCTTGTAACTATCATGTACTGCTAACTAAAATATTGCTCATTTATACTACGTGACAAAGTGCGAACTAAATATAATTAAATTGTAATAAATAAATCTGTAACCTACATTTCTATGGTCACGTATTTGTAAGTGCCATAGATATTCCCCCCTTGAAAAAAAGAAAAAAATATACAGAATTATTATCAATATAAAATAATTAGCATTATAACTATCTATGCAAAACGAACGGTGGGGCGAGATACGCGCCCTGAACGTGTAATCTTCTGCTGTTTAAATCCACTGTGCTCGGTCGATAAATCATCTCTTACTGTATTGTCATGTTCCTCTAATTCCTCGTTTAGCAAAAATGCTGGCTTCAGTCGATCTATCGATACGTTCAATTCTTTGCCATTACGTTCAATTGTAAATACTTTGCTACTCCGCCTGATGACTCGAAAAGGTCCTTCATACGGAGGAGTTAGGCTTGGGCGAAGTCTATCGCACCTCAAAAATACGTGTGAACAGTCTGATAAACGTGGATGCACGAACACGTTCCGATCCGAACTCTCTCGCTGCGGAATACTTGTGACTCGACTAATATTTTCCTTGATCCCTTGAATGAATTCGGGGTATGTGGTTTCCGATTTGTCACCGAAAAAGCTTGCCGGTAACTTGATAGTTGTGCCGTAAACAAGTTCTGCAGCGCTAAACCCAGTATCTTGTCGATAGCTGGAGCGTATGCCAAATAAAACTGACGGCAATTCTTTTGTCCAATTCGTCGTATTTGCTCGAGCCATTAACGCCGTTTTAATAGTTCTATGTAATCTCTCAACTTTAGCGTTAGATTGTGGATGGTATGGTGTAGTTCGGAACTTCTCAATTCCCATTAATTTTGCGAGATTCCTGAATATCTCAGATTCCATCTGCCTTCCTTGGTCCGTGCTGATTACATCCATGCGACCGTAACGACATATCCACCCTTCGTAAACCAGTCTGGCGATAGTCTCGGCTGTTATATCCGAAACTGGAAAAGCTTCAGGCCATGACGTACAGCGGTCTATCATTGTTACTAAAAATCTTTTGTTTTGAGATGTAGGTAATGGTCCTACGATATCAATATGTACGTGTGAAAAACGCGCAGCAGGCATAAATTTGCCGAGCGGCGAAACTGTATGTCTATGCACTTTTGATCGCTGACATTGTAAACATGTGTCGCACCATTTGTTTATTTCTGAATTCATATTAGGCCAGATGTAATTTCTTCCAATCAATTTTCTTGTAGTATTTTTGCCTGGATGGCTCAGGTTGTGATAACTGTCAAAAATAGTCCTTCTTAGTTGATGTGGTATATACGGTCGAGTAACTCCAGTGGAAATATCGCAATATATTTTGCTGTTTGTATTTGGAACTTCTATGCGCTTCATATGCAACGACTTATTTCGCATAAGTTGTTGTAATTCAGCGTCACCCTCTTGGTTTTTTTCTAAATCAGAAAAATTGATTACCGTGGGTAAAGTAATAGTTTCTACAACTCGAGACAAAGCGTCAGCCACAACGTTGTCTTGTCCACTCACGTGCCGTATATCGGTACTGAATTGCGATATGTAATCTAGGTATCTTATTCTTCTTGGAGTGTCATCCATTGATGGCTTCTTGTCGAAGGCGTGAACCAATGGTTTGTGGTCGGTATAAATCGTAAAATTGCGACCTTTAATTAATCGACGAAAATGTTTCGTCGCCATATATATTCCCAAAAGTTCGCGATCATAAGTGGAGTACTTGATTTGTGCTTCAGATAAGGTTTTTGAGAAAAATGCTATCGGCTTCCATTCCTGATTGACCTTCTGCTGTAAAACTGCGCCCACGCATTTTAAGCTTGCGTCGCTCATTAATGCAATCGCTGCATCAGCATGAGGAAATGACACAGTTACGACGTCGCGCAAATCTTGCTTGCATTGTTGAAAAGCACGTTCGGCCTCTAAATTCCACAATATCGGTGTGTTGTCGTTCTTTTTTGAATTCCTCAAAAATATGTTAAGTGGGGCTTGATGCTTAGCGGCCTGCTTGATTGAGTTTCTGTAAAAGTTGATCATGCCCAGGAAACGACGTAATTCCTTCACAGTTTTTGGTTTGGGATAATCGATGATTGCTTGAATTTTCTCTTGTGTCGGTTTCATCCCTTGGCTCGTTATATGATAACCAAGAAAATCTAACTCTTTTTTAACAAATTCACATTTGTTCATATTTATTGTGATCCCATTTTCTTGTAATCTGCTGAAAACAGTCTCCAAATGTTTGTAATGTTGTTCTTCGGACTCGCTTGCCACTAATATGTCATCGACAAAAATAAAAATGTAGTCCAAATCTCGAAACAGGGAATCCATAAATCTCTGGAACGTTTGTCCCGCGTTGCGTAATCCAAAAGGCATCCTTGGAAACTCGAAAAGTCCGAATGGTGTAATGATTGCAGTTTTTTCGGGCTCCGCTACTTCTATAGAATGATAAGCCTTCCGAACGTCGATTTTGCTAAAAATGTTTTTCCCGCTTGCGATGTATGTGAAATCTAGTAGCCTCGGTAATGGATATCTGTCTGGAACAGTAATCTTATTTAATGCGCGGTAATCACCGCAAGGTCTCCATTCACCATTTTTCTTTTTTACCATGTGCAATGGACTAGCCCATGGACTACTAGATGGTCTGCATATTCCCATTTCCATCATCTCCTGAAATTCCTTTTTCGCGGCTTTATACTTGTCAGGAGGGAGCGGGCGAGCGCGAGCGGATACTGGAAATCCTTCTGTGACGATGTGGTGCTGCACCTTGTGTTTTGTGGGTATCTTCATTGATGTCGGCCTAGTGATACTTTCGTATTTTTCCAATAATCGTTTGATGGTCTCGGGTAAACCAGAGTCGATGGAGCGTATGGACGGCATATTTACTTTTATTGAACTCGCAGGTGTGGTTATATCCGTCGTTTTGTCGATCAAAGTTTGACCATGCACGTCTACCAACAGACGGTAGTGTTCTAGAAAATCAGCTCCTAATATAGGCATCTTGACATCGGCAATGATGAAAGTCCAGATGAAAGGTCGGCGTAAACCCAAATTTAGCGTTAAAGTTTTTTCACCGTATGTATCGATCACGGTTCCGTTAGCAGCGTATAATTTGCAATCACTTGTGTTTCCTGTGTGCTGTGTTGTCTTGCGTATAACTGATATATTTGCACCCGTGTCCACCAGAAACCTATAACCACTGTTGGAGTCGGTAATAGTTAGGCGGTTTGAAGGACGGATAGCACAGAGTTCCGCCGTACTCTGCGCTGAGCTTAGTTTTCCGACGACTGTTGTTTACTTCCCCAGGAACAAGGTTGCTGACATTTGTATGCTTTTTCCTTGAATACCTGATGATAATAACAAAGATTGCCTCTTTGTTTAAACGATGCTCGTTGGCGCGATCTTGACCTAGATCGGTAGTACTGCGGTCGACTAAAATTGCAGCGTCGACCGTTGTGCCGTGCGCGGTCACTGCGTATCGCAGCAATTTCTAACTGCAATCTTGCAATTTGTGACGTTAGCTGAGTGATGAGATTTACGTCAGTGCTTACTGCGGCCGTAGTGGTTTTACTGGGACGAGTGTTCTCGTAGATCCGGTCAGCCATTTCACTCAGTTTATCTATTGCCAAATTCTCGGTAACAGCCAATACGGAAGTTACAGAGGAAGGAAGTTGCCTCATCCATAACAAACGGAGTGTGTCTCCATTTATTTTCCGCAACCAACTTCCTTCATTCTTCTTAGAAGCTGTGATGGCTTTTGATTCCCCAGGTCCATTTCAGAGAGTAATTTGTGGAAACGCCGATGTTCACTCTCTTCGTAGCAATTGATTAGCCTTTCTTTAATACAGTTGTACTTGTTATCTGTAGGTGGGCTGGTCAATATATCGCTGACTTGGTGGATGACCTCTTTTGGTAATTTGGACACTACGTGGTTGTATTTGAATTCGTCTCCTTGTTTCTGAGAGGCGATAATGGCTTCAAATTGCGAAAACCATAGACGCGGTGAGTCGGTCCAAAATTGCGGTAATCTTTCGGCTACGGTGATTGATGCCACTAGGTCTGTGCCGGAATTGGATTGATTTTCCAAACTTCTTGCTGGTGTGTGTGTCGGATGGGCCATGTTGCTCCGTTGGTCTTGGTTGCTGATCCGTAGCTTGTTGTTTCCGTAGACTTGTTAATTTCGTCGGTTTGTTGATAACGTTGGCTTAAAAATCACGTCGGCTTTTAGATCACGTCGGGTTGAAGATCACGTCGGGGTCACCACTGTTGCGGATTGCGTGTAGGTTGTTGAGAGTTGGAGCAGAAATGATACGCACAGACTCGGTGTTAATATGGCAATTATGGCATATATTTACAAATAAATCCTAACCTTATATACTAAGAAATTAGGTATATTGGAGTGGGGGAAAACCTTGTAACTATCATGTACTGCTAACTAAAATATTGCTCATTTATACTACGTGACAAAGTGCGAACTAAATATAATTAAATTGTAATAAATAAATCTGTAACCTACATTTCTATGGTCACGTATTTGTAAGTGCCATACGGAACATTATTCTTTATAAGAAAAAAAGTGATACTCACAATCGATGTACTAGAAACCGCCATAAGCTAGTAACAGCGTCATATCGTGTACGCAAGGTGCAGAAATCCTGTGTGGGGTCGAGTGTACGCTTTTATAAATGGTTCCCAAAGAATTTCTAATTTACCATTACAGAAATTTAAAGACTGTATTAAACAGCATTTGTTAAGTCGAGGTTATTACACCATCAATGATTTTCTGACTGACAAAGTTGCATGGAAGCAACCAGCTTTGCATCAAGTGACCCACAAGTCAGTGTAATACTTGATGTATGTGTTGTATTGTTTACATAATATTGTAACCTTTTTCTTTTTTTAAGAAAAGAGGAACTGATGATTTTCTTGCCGGCTCTTCTCAGTAGAAATATTTTTCCGAACCGGTGGTAGAGTCTTTAACGTATCATAAGTGACACAAGTGGTCCTACATGAAATAAATAAATCATTTATCATTTGCTGTGTGGTGCCATCATCCAACTTTAATAGATTATATCTCCAAAACCTGACCCTTTCGAAGATTTTGTCTCATATAATACTTGCCTGTGTTATTGCCAGCTATTAATTAAAACAGGTTTTATAGGTGGCACAGAACATATGAATAATAGGTAGAAAGTGTACACAGGTAATTTTCTATGGGAACCAGTGTCAAACTCACATATTACATTTTACTTGTAATACAATGGCTATGTTTTGATTAGTTGCAGAAATGGCAATCCTACTTACACAATAAGACATAGCACATGAAATTACACCTCCGGGGTTCTATGCTTAGTAGATAGTATAAATGTGCTACGCATTCTCATAGTATAAAAGCAGTCTACACATGTCTCGACAAACTTCTTTGATGACCTACAAAATCAAGGCCATCAGCAATTAAGTAATGCATTGTTATTACTGTCAAGTGTAAACGCAGCTTGTTTTACCGATTTCTTCACATACAGGCAGAATCAGACTCCAAAATGTCTCACGACGGCTCCGCTCGCTCCAAGTCCGGCTCCAGGTCTCGCAGCGCGTCCAAGTCGCGCTCCCGCTCGCGCTCAAAGTCTTCGTCGCGCAGCGGATCCCGCGCCTCCTCGCGCTCCGGGACCCCCAAGTCTGCGCGGTCGAGGAGTGTCTCCCCCAAATCCCCTCGCTCCAGGAGTGGCTCCCCCAAATCCCCTCGCTCCGGGAGTGGCTCCCCCAAATCCCCTCGCTCTAGGAGTGGCTCCCCTAAATCTGCCAGATCCCGGAGTGGATCTGCAAAATCTGCCAGATCTCGAAGCGGATCCGCCAAATCCACCAGGTCCCACAGTGGATCTCACAGATCCAGAAGTGGTTCACGAAAATCTAGGTCCCCGAGTGGATCGCCGAGAAAGTCTAGATCCAGAAGTGGTTCACGTAAATCTAGATCCAGAAGTGGTTCACGTAAGTCTAGATCTAGAAGCGGGTCTCCGAGAAAATCGAGGTCCAGAAGTGGATCGCCAGCTTCGAAGGCGGGGTCCAGGAGTGGATCGCCAGCTTCGAAGGCGGGGTCCAGGAGTGGATCGGCCGCGTCCAAGGTGAGGTCTGGAAGCGGATCACCGGTGAAATCTCGGAGTGGATCTCCGGCCAAGTCTCGATCGAGGAGCGGCTCGCGCGCCAGGTCCAGGTCGAGAAGTCGATCGGGGAGCGGATCGCCGAAGAGGTCTCGATCCAAAAGCGGATCTCCCAGATCTAGAAGTGGCTCGCCTAGAAAATCCGGATCCACTCACGGATCACCGAGAAAATCTAGATCCCGAAGTGGTTCACCTGCAAGATCAAAGTCTCGCTCTAGGAGCGTCTCTCCCGCTAAGTCCCCTGCAACTAGGAAATCAAGGTCGAAGAGTAAATCTCCGAATGCGAACGCGGCCAAAAAAGGATCACCTGGAAAATCCAGATCTCGAAGCGGGTCGCCGAGGAAATCTGAAAGTAAATCTCCCCAGAGGGCAGACAGGAGCGAGTCGGCTGAGAAGATGGACGTCGACACAGAAGCAGACAAGCCGCGCTCGTCTGCCGGTGAGTGACAACCACTCTGAAATAATTGCCCGACTCAGTAGGGTTTTAAACTTGAAATTTTGGTATAAGACATTGATTTTTTGAAATTTCTTGGTCTAAAATATATTCTAAAATTCCACACGATAGAATCAGGGGTGAGTCTGCTAGTTGTTTAATACTAATGTATACTAACATTCTTCTTAGGATCACGCGCCAGCAGGTCGCGCTCAAAGTCACAGTCACCTGGTAAAGCCAAATCTCCCGGTAAGCGGTAACAATTATTTAATGTTATCTTAAATGTATAGGTTAAAGTCAAATTACTCATTAGTCTTATTTTTAGGCTAGATTGTAATTTTTTAAAGTATAGGTTGTTTTTACTCATATTAGGAAAAAAAGTCTTAAATGAATAAAATCAGGGATGGAGATGGGATTTACAAAATATGAGGTTGTACCAAATGAAACATAACTGTTTTGTGTCACAGCGGGAGACCGAGCGAGCCGGTCGCGCTCTCGGTCGAGATCTCGCAAGTCCGCGTCTCGCTCGCGGTCGCGCTCCGGCTCGAGATCGAAGTCTCGCTCCAGATCGCGGTCCAAGTCCAAGTCCAAATCTCGGTCTCGCTCGCGCTCCCGGTCGCGGTCGCGGTCTCGCTCCAAGTCTCGCTCCAAGTCCAGATCCAAATCGCGGTCGCGCTCCGGCTCCGCTAAGTCGAGATCGAGGTGAGGTTCATTACACTGTACACATGACTCGTTCAAACTAGAAAACCTTTTAATCTGACACAGTTGGCACTTAATTAGTTTATTCAATTTAATATTACAAACTAGCTTTTGCCTGCAGCTTCGCTCACGCTCAGTTCAATTTCAAACAAATTTCAGATCCTTAACGGATGCCTACGTTATAATAGATCTGCAGTCAGTCCTTTTCTTTTCACATATTTAGATGTGAAAGTGCGAGTGTTTATCTATCGTGACGATCATGACGACGTTTACGACGTTATACGGTAACTCCTAAATTAGTCTAACACCCGATTGTGTAAGAAAAACCGGTGTTGTCAAACGGATTATTCGATCCTTTAATAAGGAGTTCATAGATGCTTGCATGTCAAAAAACATGTAGAATTCTTTATTTAATTTGAAGAGAGTCATCAGAGAGTTTACACAAATTGTGGTGATATTTGGTTCAAAAGTCGTGGGCCACTCAGTGTCCCTGACGGAAGCGAAGCCGTCTCAGTCACGCGGGCAACGACACGTGCTGCCCCGCCTTTGATATTTGTTTGCATTAATATATCGTGAATAATCTCGCCGTATATATAATAAGTAATCTCGCCGCAGATCTCGCTCGCGCTCCCGCTCTCGCTCCGGGTCGGGCTCGCCGTCGCGGAGAGGTGAGCATCTAGTTATTTTTATTTAATGTATAAAAGTTATTACACTTAGTTTGTACGTTCACACAAAAATATCATATACTCACACACACACACATTGTAGCACACAGCATATACTTACTGACGTTATGTAATAACCACCGCCGTCTATGAAAATTACCATAAATCGCTAATTCCGTGTATACTCCCACATTATTGTACTCTATCAGATGGCAAGAAGCGTCGCGCGGTGCGGCTCGAGTCGGATGACGAGGCGGAGGGGGAGGGGGAGGGCGGCCGGGGGAAGGAGGAGGAGGGGGAGGCGCGCGCGGCGGGGGAGGGGGGCGAGGCCGCGCCCGCCGCCGCCGCCGCCGCCGCCGCGCCCGCCGTGGACGATGACTCTTCGGATGACGACATTGCGCCCGATTCCAAGAGGTTATACCACCTAACTTAAAATTATTATCTTACGTGAGCTGTTCTCAAGAGTTGTAGGTATGTTGAATGTTCATTTGACCCATTCGGAATTTAGATCGATCTAGTCCTGACAAACTGAAATCTTGGTTGAATCATCATTCCAAAATATAAATCCTCGACGGAAAATCGACCGACTAGTCGTCACTAGCGCTTTATTAACGTCGGAACTTCTGCAACGTTACGAACAAAGAGCTACAATGCATAAAGACAGGTAACTTGTACCTAGAATAAAACTAGCTCTGTATAAAAAAAATGCATTTTGTATGGCGATTCAAATACACAATAAACTCCTTAAGACGATCAAAGAAATGAACCTGCCTAAATTTAAACATGTTATTATTTCATTGTTTTTACTCTGTCAGCGATTTTTTAAATTTTACTGAATGGAAATATGCCAGATAAAAAAATATATTTGTTATATAATAATTTAATCGTAATTTAATAATAGTTAAGAAATAATATTATATAGCTGACAATAATTGAATAAACAAGTATAATAATATGCTCCGACAGAAACGGCAAGTAAATCTGATAAAGATGCATTTTACAACGAACTAAACCGAACTCTACAAGAAACATATAAAAATACCATAGTGATGGGAGACTTTAATGGAATGATTGGAATACAAAAAGAAAACGAAGGACGAATAGTAGGTAAATTTGGTATTGAAATAAGAAATAACAACGGGAAAAGAATGATAGATATGGCATTTGAAAGTAATTTATCTTTTATGAATAGCTTCTTCAAAAAGAATTCAAAGAATAAAATATGGACTTGGTCCTCACCTGACGGCAAATACAAAAACGAAATCGATTACATAGCAACTAATAACCCAAAAATAATCTACGACGTCAGCATACTACACAACCTAAATTTTAACAGTAACCACAGAATGTTCCGTGCGACGTTACGAGCAAAGGTGCCAATTAAAACGAGGAGATACTTCGGAAATAAGATAGCAAGCCCGCATTTGGGCATAGTCCAGCCACAAAATAGTTCAATTGAGAAAAATCAGGTCCAAAATATCTATGACTCTTTCATTTCGAAGTTACAACCGTGTGGAAAAATCAAGCAGACCGATAAAAAAGTAATTAGTGAAACAACAAGGCTTCTGATTACTCAGAGAAGAGAAATGTTGACAAAGAAAAAAGATAAAGAAATCCGAAGGAAAATTACGAACATAAGCAAACATATTAGCCATAATCTTAAAAAATCGGCCAAGTGCGAGTCGGACTCGCGCACCGAGGGTTTCGTACTCAAGAAGTAGGTATAATTACCTTTGTTAATGAACCGCAAAACTAACTTTGTTTGTAGAGGCTTACTGTTAATATCAAAAAATTACGTTTGTTGTATGGGAGCCCCCTTTGATATTTACTTTATTGATATTTAATTATTTATTTTGAAAGGTAATATACAAGTTAATATTCTGTGAAAATTTGAACCGTCTACCTGTTACCGTTTTTAATATTGAGCAAAAAAATACGAAAAAAACACGTTTATTGTATGGGGACCCCCCTTAATATATATATATATTTTTAATTTTTAGTATTTGTTGTTATAGCGGCAACGGAAATACATCATTTGTGAAAATTTCAGCTTTCTAGCTATCACGGTCTATGAGATACAGCCTGGAGACAGACAGACAGACAGCGGAGTCTTAGTAATAGGGTCCCGTTTTTACCCTTTGGGTACGGAACCCTAAAAAGATAATATGAAACGAAGGATGAAATGCACCAACTACCACATTAAGAAAACAGGAGGCATCAAAAAAGCTATAAAAGAGTTGAATAACAATAAAGACTGGATTCCGCACATGAAAAACAATATTTCCAACGAAATAATCAAGATAGGGTTATCCAACTGAAAGTTAACCCTATATGAAACTCTTGAATTATTATTAACCCTTTTCAATGAAATATTAACATCAGAATAAGTTCCTTTCCAATGGGCTAAGAACATTATTATTGTTTTGATCTACAAAAAGGGAGATAAAAACGACATTGGTAATTATAGACCAATCAGTTTAATGTCGAATCTATACAAAGTATTCTTGAAAATAATCTTAAAAAGGTTAACAGCTCAGCTGGATGATCAACAACCAATACAACAGGCTGGATTTAGATCAGGCTACACGACGGCAGATCACATGCATGTGGATAAGCAATTGATAGAAAACTATCCTTAGGATATATCAATAGTATACTACACTTATTGACGTCGAGTTTTTTATAATATATAATGGTGATAATCAGTAACGGTATCTTAAAACTAAAGCTACGAGGGCTCCAAACGCGCCCTGGTCTGAGAAGAGCCCACAACAAACTCAGCCGGGTTTTTTTTTTCATTATCACCATTTCACAAATCATCTTAACTGAGGAACTATCAGAGCCAATAGATCAAATCATTGCCAAGCTTCCTTGTCATTTAAGTAATCCTTTACATGGTAATAAGATTTTTTAATGAGTTTACGTTTTACATTAACTTTGAACTTATTCAGAGACATTTTCAACATGTCTTCTGGGAGCTTATTGTAGAAGCGGACACTGTTTCCAACAAATGAATTGCTAGTTTTACTAAGCCTAGAAGTAGGCATTACAAGTTTATTTTTATTTCTAGTATTGACATTATGACAATCACTTTTCTTCTTGAATCTATCAATGTGTTTAATGCACGTATACTAAACTTTCAAATATATATTGGTTGTGCACTGTCATTATATTGATTTCTTTAAATTTATCTCTTAGTGACTCTCTTGGTCCCATATTATATATGGCTCGAACAGCCCTCTTCTGCAGCACAAAAACAGAATTAATATCAGCAGCATTACCCCATAATAATATACCATTTATGACATAATGCTGTGAAAGTAACCAAAATAAACTAATCTCGCCGTTTCTATATCTGTCAACTGACGAATCTTTTTAACCGCGTATGCATCAGAACTAAGCCTGTTCGATAAGACATTTATGTGATTGCCCCATTGGAGTTTAGCATCTAACGTTATTCCAAGAAAAACAGCGGTATCCACTAAATCTAATTCCTCATGATCAAGTTGTACAGTGGCTTTTTACCTGTTTGACATTAGGTAATGTAAATTTGATACACTTTGTCTTTTTCCCATTGAGGAGTAGGTTCAGTTTTAGAAGAAGTATTCAGAAATATTGACTGGCAGAATTACGGTATCAAGATAAATGGAACAATGTTAAATCACCTTCGATTCGCAGACGACCTAATACTCATTGCAGAAAACCCCACTACACTCCAGAAAATGTTACAAGAACTCTAAGACAACAGTAAGCAAGCGGGACTGACGATGAACAAAACGAAAACAAAAAAAAGTAATTTATAAAAAACAAAAAACCCGACTGCTTGGATACCAAAAAGTATAAAACAAGACATGAATAGAAGTATTTCATTATTATCAATTTAAATCGTATAATATTAATTTTATCAAGGCGCAGTCGCACGTCCAATAGCTAACCTTAACGTGCGACTGCGCCTTGATAAATTTTATTAATATTATACGATTTAAATTGATAATAATGAAATACTTCAATTCATGTCTTGTTTTATACTTTTTGGTATCCAAGCAGTTGGGTTTTTTGTTTTTTATAAATTACTTTTTTATTTCAATTTTTTTTGTTAAGTATTTGTCGGAAACAGGCGACGTTTTATCTGCCCGAAGTAGCACCTATTACCTATTCTGTGGTAGCACCAAAGGTACTAATAAGTATTTTGTATGAGAAGTAGTAATAATAATAATAATAATTCGAGTAATGAGCATCGGATTAATTTATTCGTAATGACGAGCGGTGATCACCATAACCATCATCAAATTTGCATATGTTATAATGCTAATATTAATTTGGTAAAGTTCGTAAGCAATGAACGTCGGCCACTTACGAAAATGCCCCTACACAATGCAAAAAAAGTAGGTATTTTTAAGTATTTTCGAAAACACAAATTGTACGTATTTAGTACGTAGTGGACGTATTTATTTATTTATTTAGTTTATAACTAAGTGGACTCGGAACTAATATTTTAATAGACATTAAAAATGTTAGTCGGAAGTTATGTTAGTCGAATATGCGCTGCATGTGGCATTGATGAATTTATTGATTGATCGATTGAAGGAGTAAAAATCATCAGGTTTTTTAAGACTTGTTATTTTGTCACATTAAGCTTAGGTATACAATGATATGTTACTATACTACTGTAATATTTATTATATTGTGAGAGTACGCCCCACCTTCACCCTTTACCTATCCGCTGTGGTCCGCGTCATTTTCTGATGAGGTTACTGTATTTCTATATCTCAAAAGATATTCATCTAAATTGAATGGTGTAAAGGACAATTTTTGACTAAATTAAATAGGTTTTTAAGATGAGTAAGATATTTATTGTGATAAGTAATTAACGATTAAAACTATGTTGGTAAAACACCTTCGCAAGTGAAGCAGTGACCAAATTTGAAAATCATAAAAATGGTTATTGTGAGTCAACCTTAAAAGATATATGCTATCGCGGACTTTCTTTTAGAACTTTTTGAGAGGAACGTTTCCGCCATACATTGTTGTCGTGTAACTTTATCGATTTAGGCAGCGCACGCCACGTAAGCTCACAGATGAGATCGTTTTTTCCGCCTTAACTCACATTATTGCAATTTAGGATCTCTAAATTTTGGAAATAAAATATAGCCTATTTTACTTGTTAATAATGTAGTTTTCTATAAGTAATATAATTTTCAAAATCGGTTGAGTGGTTTTTGAGATAATCCACCTAGTTTGATAGACATAGATGATATGAGTCGGAACTTTAAACATTTCCTTTGAAAGCTCGTAAATCCTAAATTATCATTTAAACGGAAAAATGGTTTAAGGAACCTAGGTGTGATTTTAAAAGACCTATCTAACGATACCCCACTTGCTATAGAGCCTATCGGTATCGACTATTTATAGGCTAAGAGCCTATCTACTTTTATTTATTAATTGGCTTCTAGTGGACGCCATTTTGTTTTTCTCAAATTCTGCCTCCGTAGTGACACTCACAAGATTAAGATAAATCTAGTGGTGCAAGTTTTATCAAAATGGTTCAGCCGTTTTATCTGTAGTGCGACACAAAGGAATACACAAAAATGGACCTTTGAAACCTCGTAAATCCTAAATAATCGTTAAAATGAGAAAATGGTCAAGGGAACCTAACTATGATTTTGCAAGACCTATTCATCGATACCCCACTTGGCATAGTCTATCGACTTTAATTTTTTAATTTGTTACATTATGGCTTCTAGAGGCCGCCATTTTGTTTTTTCTCAAATTCGGCTTCCGTTATGACACTCAAAAGATTAAGATAAATCTAGTGGTGCAAGTATTATCAAAATCGGTTCAGCCGTTTTGTCTGTAGTGCGACACAAAGGAATACACTAAAAATGAACCTTTGAAACCTCGTAAATCCTAAATGATCGATAAATTGAGAAAATTATCAAGGGAACCTAACTATGATTTTGCAAGACCTATTCATCGATACCCCACTTGCCATAGTCTATCGACTTTAATTTTTTAATTTGTTACATTATGGTTTCTAGAGGGCGCCATTTTGTTTTTTCTCAAATTCGGCTTCCACAGTGATACTCTACTGATATACTCGGCATAAACTGGTGCAAGAATCATCAAAATCGGTCCACGCGTTTAGGCTGTAGCTGTCCTGCAAGGAACAAAAATACATATACAACATATATATATGAACACATAACCCTGTGCGTTCCGCAGTCGGGTAAAAATTATAACCAATGGTAATACTGAAGCAATATCGATAGAGGGCGAACACATAGAATACGTAAACTCATACGTGTACCTCGGCCAGCTCATTTCGTTCAGAAACCAAATGGATCATTCAAAGAGATCATGAAGAACTATCAATACCCTATGTTATCGAAAAGAAAACTTTTCAACCTTTGTATTCTGCCTACCCTTACTTACGGATGCCAAACGTGGGCGTTGACACAGAAAACCCTTACAAAAATGAGAACTTGCCAAAGAGGTATGGAACGCAGTATGTTAGGCTTTACTAGAAGAGATAAGAAATAGGAAGGAAGAGATAGGATAATAATAATAATAATAAGAAAGTATCTCGATCTGGCTCACGAGGTTTCCGCCATGTGGCATGTGGAGTCCACTGAAACCATCCCAATCGTTATATCTGCGAATGGGTTAATCCCAGTCAGCCTCGCTCACCATCTGAGGCGGCTGGGGTTCCGTGGCAGTTCGCTCGCAGCCAGGATGCAAAAAGCGGTGTTGTTAGACTCGGCTAGGATAGTCCGCCGGTTTCTCAACCTGTCGCCCTGACCCCCGGCCGTCTGGTCTCCCCTGCCGGGGTGTAATCCTCCGCCCGCTAATCCTTTGGTCATATATGTATTTATTTTGTATGCGGGCGTGAGAGTATGATATATACCAAAAATAATAATAATAATAATAGAGGATAGACCTAAGACTTATTACTAAGCTCGAAGATGTTGTCATCCAAACAAAAAAATTGAAATGGAGATGGACAGGACACATGCTACGAGAGAAAAACAAGAAATGGACAAGAGCTTTGACTGAATGGGAAGTTAGGGATGGCTCAAAGCGGAAAAGGGGTAGACAAAGGAAAGGTTGGGTTGACGACATAAAGCAGACGGTTGGGGCACTATGGACAAGAGAAGCTCAAACCGAATGAACTGGAGACACCTGGAGGAGGCCTATGCGCCAGAGGGCGCGTGCAAAGTTATTACACTATTCATAATCTTATGTGTAATAGTATTGTAAAAAATTATCAGCAATTTTAGCGGCTTTATTTTTTTATTTTTTTATTTCAATTCAATAATAAATTGATGTTAATTTTAATTGCAATAATAATAATTATTATCTAATATTGTGTATAATGTAATAAATAATTTGTAATTCTAATTCTAATATATTTTATAGCTGACATTTTTAATTTTTACAATATTTTATTTATTGTATAGATAAATTATTGTGGTAAATTGTATTAAATTTATAAAGCACTCAAGAATAATAATGTATTTTACGATTAATTTGCACACCATATGATTGGTAGATTGTGGCTGGGTACTATAACTTTACTTCTCATGTAACCTGCAATCAGCAAATACATATTATGATTATGATTATGAACGTTGTAACGTAGCTGATTAGGTAAACTGGCGGGGCGTCGGGCGCGTCCGCGGTCGCTCGGCGTCTCTCGGCGTTTCTCGAATGTTCTCAGCTCGACGCCGTGTCGACGGTCACGTAGGCCCTGTTGTGACGTCACCGTTGCAACGTTATAGCGTGACACTTTGAAATGAGTCACGTTATAACGAATATCGCTTTCACGAGTAACGTTATAAGAAAAACGTTACAATGAATAACGCTATAACGAGTAACGCTTTATCGAGTATCGTTATAGTAGGTGATATCGTTTGTTCGGTGTGTTCAGCGCGGAGGCGATGGGCGGCATGTCTGACTTCGAGCTGATGCTGGCGCGCAAGCGCGACGAGCGGCGCGGGCGGCGGCGGCGGCGCGACATCGACATCATCAACGACAACGACGACCTGATCGCGCAGCTGCTGCAGCAGATGCGGCAGGCGGCCGACGACGACCGCGACCTCAACCGCCGCAACCAGCCCGCCGTGCGCAAGGTGAGCTGATGCCGGTGACGAGCGGCGCGGGCGGCGGCGGCGTTCCGATATTTCGGTATTATTTCGGATTTTCACTACAAATATTAAAATCGCAGAAAAATTGCCTTTCCACACCATGTACGGCGCTCACGTTTAATTTTTTTACCTGCGACTTCGTCCGCGTGGATTAACTTTTTATGATTCCTGCGGCTCTTTCATTTTCCGGGATTAAAAGTAGCCTTTGTGTTATCCCAGACTATAATCTTTCTCTGTGCCAAATTTTATTCAGATACGGTCAGCCGTTCAGGCGTGATTCAATAACAAACTTCCATCCATCCATCCAAACTTCTGTATCTATAATACAGATAATATATCAACAAGTAACAACAATATGTGTGTACGTGTGTGCAGGTGTCGATGCTGAAGCGCGCCATGTCGCAGCTCATCAAGAAGGACCTGCAGCTCGCGTTTCTGGAGCACAACGTGCTGAACGTGCTGTGCGACTGGCTCGCGCCCATGCCCAACCGCGCGCTGCCCTGCCTGCTCATCCGCGAGAGCGTGCTCAAGCTGCTGCAGGACGTGAGTAATGAGTATTCTGGAGCACAACGTGCTGAACGTGCTGTGCGACTGGCTCGCGCCCATGCCCAACCGCGCGCTGCCCTGCCTGCTCATCCGCGAGAGCGTGCTCAAGCTGCTGCAGGACGTGAGTAATGAGTATTCTGGAGCACAACGTGCTGAACGTGCTGTGCGACTGGCTCGCGCCCATGCCCAACCGCGCGCTGCCCTGCCTGCTCATCCGCGAGAGCGTGCTCAAGCTGCTGCAGGACGTGAGTAATGAGTATTCTGGAGCACAACGTGCTGAACGTGCTGTGCGACTGGCTCGCGCCCATGCCCAACCGCGCGCTGCCCTGCCTGCTCATCCGCGAGAGCGTGCTCAAGCTGCTGCAGGACGTGAGTAATGAGTATTCTGGAGCACAACGTGCTGAACGTGCTGTGCGACTGGCTCGCGCCCATGCCCAACCGCGCGCTGCCCTGCCTGCTCATCCGCGAGAGCGTGCTCAAGCTGCTGCAGGACGTGAGTAATGAGTATTCTGGAGCACAACGTGCTGAACGTGCTGTGCGACTGGCTCGCGCCCATGCCCAACCGCGCGCTGCCCTGCCTGCTCATCCGCGAGAGCGTGCTCAAGCTGCTGCAGGACGTGAGTAATGAGTATTCTGGAGCACAACGTGCTGAACGTGCTGTGCGACTGGCTCGCGCCCATGCCCAACCGCGCGCTGCCCTGCCTGCTCATCCGCGAGAGCGTGCTCAAGCTGCTGCAGGACGTGAGTAATGAGTATTCTGGAGCACAACGTGCTGAACGTGCTGTGCGACTGGCTCGCGCCCATGCCCAACCGCGCGCTGCCCTGCCTGCTCATCCGCGAGAGCGTGCTCAAGCTGCTGCAGGACGTGAGTAATGAGTATTCTGGAGCACAACGTGCTGAACGTGCTGTGCGACTGGCTCGCGCCCATGCCCAACCGCGCGCTGCCCTGCCTGCTCATCCGCGAGAGCGTGCTCAAGCTGCTGCAGGACGTGAGTAATGAGTATTCTGGAGCACAACGTGCTGAACGTGCTGTGCGACTGGCTCGCGCCCATGCCCAACCGCGCGCTGCCCTGCCTGCTCATCCGCGAGAGCGTGCTCAAGCTGCTGCAGGACGTGAGTAATGAGTATTCTGGAGCACAACGTGCTGAACGTGCTGTGCGACTGGCTCGCGCCCATGCCCAACCGCGCGCTGCCCTGCCTGCTCATCCGCGAGAGCGTGCTCAAGCTGCTGCAGGACGTGAGTAATGAGTATTCTGGAGCACAACGTGCTGAACGTGCTGTGCGACTGGCTCGCGCCCATGCCCAACCGCGCGCTGCCCTGCCTGCTCATCCGCGAGAGCGTGCTCAAGCTGCTGCAGGACGTGAGTAATGAGTATTCTGGAGCACAACGTGCTGAACGTGCTGTGCGACTGGCTCGCGCCCATGCCCAACCGCGCGCTGCCCTGCCTGCTCATCCGCGAGAGCGTGCTCAAGCTGCTGCAGGACGTGAGTAATGAGTATTCTGGAGCACAACGTGCTGAACGTGCTGTGCGACTGGCTCGCGCCCATGCCCAACCGCGCGCTGCCCTGCCTGCTCATCCGCGAGAGCGTGCTCAAGCTGCTGCAGGACGTGAGTAGTGAGGGACCTTCGTCATCTTGGCGACTCACCGCCGACTTCCAACTCCGGGCTGCCACTGATAATTTCTTAACTGAAAAACCCAATACCTAACAATGTATGCCCGACCGGCGACTGGCGGCGATTGTCTAGAAATGACGGCTGCAGTGGAACGTTCGCAATCGCCTCTGATCGGTTGACATTGTTCCGCTATTGGCTAAAATCCATTGAGGCAGCAAAAATACGACCAATTCAGCCGATCAAAACAACTGAGACTGTAACAATGATCGATGCTGGTCTTACACTATGCTCTGCGGGAATCGAACCCGGGACCGGTAGCAGTCGACCACGCTACCAGCTAGACCGAAGAGGCAGTCGATACAAGATATGCGCGTGTGATATTTCAGTTTCCGTCGATCGACAAGTCTCTGCTGAAGCAGTCGGGCATCGGCAAGGCGGTGATGTACCTGTACAAGCACCCCAAGGAGACCAAGGCCAACCGCGAGCGCGCCGGCCGGCTCATCTCCGAGTGGGCGCGCCCCATATTCAACCTCTCCACTGACTTCAAAGGTAACGTTACACGGTTGCTGTTGTAACGCGTAACGTTATTATCGTATAAGTATAAGTGATAACGTTATTATCGTAACGACGTTATTTTCTTAAATATATAAAAGGAAAAGATGACTGATCTATTAATGCACAGCTCAGATCACTGGACGAATCAGGCTGAAATTTGGCATGCAGTCAGCAACTCTTCACTCAACTTAAAAACGCACTTCTAGTATGGCAGTTCTAGTTGTTTCTTGTTGTGACATCATCAAATTTAACACAAATTTATTTATTCGATATTTGAAAATGGTTATCAAACTTGAAATTAACAGGGGACGGTGATATTACGACTTTTGGGAGATCCCCTTTTTAATAATGAATTGTTGTCAAATACCATATTTATTTTTGACATAGTGTCATCATGCCTATCGTTGAATATCGTGTAGTATATAATATAGTGTGTGTTGTTGCAGCGATGACGCGCGAGGAGCGCCAGGCGCGCGACCAGGCGATGGCGGGCCGCAAGCGCGACGAGCCCGGCCCGTCCGCCAAGCGCGCGCGCGCAGACGAGCCCGAGCGGTGAGCCGTGTACACTGTACACTGTACAGTTGAGCGTTGGAACAGCGATGACGCGCGACCTGGCGCGTTTGGAACCTAGTAGCTTTAGTTTAAAGATGTTTTACCTAATTGATCATCATCATCATGTTTTATAAGTTTCGGACGTCAATAAGGTAGGCCGCAAACGTTCGGTTTCCGAATTAGGTTTCAGATCAGGAATTCAGATTCGGAATTCCATGACAGTAGCGCAAACGTCCGGCTTTTTTATTCGGAATTTTATACGACCAGTTCGTATAGAGACGCGTATGAAAGCACATATACACACGTAATCATGGAAGACGAAGACGAATTGCTTGCTATTGCACTTTTACTGGCGCTAAACAAGAAGAAGAGGAATCGTCGTTATTAATATCCCATATGCATGGATATTGTTCCACTGCCATTATTAAATTTTCGCTTTCACACATTTTGTTACCTCCGACGACGACGAGTCGATAGACGTCCTCCCATGACAAGGCTCGCGCGGAACTGAATTGAAATTTCTGAACTGAATATTTTCCGTTCGGAAAAATTAGGATAATGTGCGCCTTGTTGAATATTTTGTATGTAACCAGAGCATTCAGGTTTCCGAATCTGAATTCCTGATCTGAAAACCTAATTCAGAAACCGAATGTTTGCGGCCTACCTAAGTGTACAGTATACCTACATTGAATAAATAAATATTGATTGATCAAGTTTTTAACCCCAGCGGCTTGGGCTGGTTTAAACCGGTCAGCCAGTGGGTCAGGACAAGCTTAGTAATGTGTGTGTGTGTGTGTGTGTGCGCAGCACGCTGCGTCCGGGCGACCCGGGCTGGGTGTCGCGCGCGCGCGTGCCCGCGCCCAGCAACAAGGACTACGTGGTGCGGCCCAAGTCCACCTGCGAGCTGGACATGTCGCGCGTGAGTACACGTTACACCTTATGTAACGTGACGACTTGACGAGTAACGTTACTCGCGGTAACGTGACGAGTAACGTTATCACGGTAACGTGACAAGTAACGTTATTCACGGTAACGTGACAAGTAACGTTACCCACGGTAACGTGACAAGTAACGTTATTCACGGTAACGTGACAAGTAACGTTACCCACGGTAACGTTATAATGACAGTAACGTCTATAACGTTTCTGTGAACAACGTTATAGAGTTTTAACTGTCATTTTGTATGATTTTGGAAAAAATATGTCAATTTTGCATGTTTTGCTTGGAGCCACGATTCGCTCCGAAATTGAACACTTGCCTAAAATAAGAAATGCAAACTCCTTAAAAAATAACACGCGAGTGGCCGCGTGCTCTACTATTGTAGAACTGTACTATTGTGTACTTATTGTATCTTTGAATTTGAATTTCTCACAACTCTCCGCAGGCCGATCATGATGGGAGGGGACAAAAATCTTATCCCCCGATTATATCCACTCACAAGAGATAAAATTATGCTAGAGCATGGCAACAGGGGAAATGAAAAGTATATCCCTGTTTGACTTGTGCATAGGACGTAGGTTTAAGTTTATTTTCATACCATTAAATTATAAAAAAGATGTCTCGAGCCAAGTGGGACATCTTATCCTTTCCCCGTGGATAAAATCTCCCCGCCCATGCTCGGCCTACAGGTTGTGTTTATCAGTTACTTAATGATACTATGAGTTTGTGCGGTATCCACCTACTTATATATTTTTAAATTCCACGAAAAGCATGCGTGTTCTACAGTTTCAGAACGCGTGACTAACGGAGTGTTGTCTAACTCTATGATTCAAAAAAATAGTTAAAAATAGTTAAAAAAATAATCCCACTAAAAGTAAGTAACAATTGAAAGCATCATCATAGTGAGCACGGTGTGTCCGCAGATGAGCAAGAAGAAGATGACGCGCTACGAGAAGCAGATGAAGAAGTTCCTCGACCAGAAGCGGATGAAGGGCAGCAGCCGCCGCGCCGTCGACATCTCCATCGAGGGCCGCAAGATGGCGCTCTAGCGGGACGACGACGACACGGCGACGTGACGACGACACCGTGACGACACCGATACGACGCCGTGACGACGTGACCGCCGTCGACATCTCCATCGAGGGCCGCAATATGGCGCTCTAGCGGGACGACGGTGACACGACGACGCGACGACGTGACGACGACACCGTGACGACACCGATACGACGCCGTGACGACGTGACCGCCGTCAACATCTCCATCGCGGGCCGCAATATGGCGCTCTAGCGGCGCGGCGTCACCACTGCGACACTTACCACGGTTCAAATGTGGACCGAGACATATTGGTCGGACATAAAGTTCCTTTTGCAATATAAATAGGGGTACGACTAAAAAGCCTTGAAAATAACTTGACTCCCTCTCACACATATTTATATAGAAGCCGTGTGTGCGAGAGGGAGACCGACTCATAGTAGTGGTCTTTGTCGAGCAGTTTCGAGGCCGTTTTTCGGAACGAGTTAACCAGTGTAAAGTACTATGTATATAGTACATACTGCTTCCATGCTTACCACTTATTTTCCTTTCACTCGGACGTTAACGATTTCACCACAAAAAAGCATAGCTTGACTAAATAGCTTAGCTAAATTGACTTTTGTTCAACTTTTGCGAGGGAAATTGGACGTTTTTAAAATGGACATACGGTTAGATTGCCGTTCCACCAGAGATGTGCTGCGTTGCTAAGCTATGGATGTGTGGCAAACCCGCCAATAGGAGCGCTCGATCTAACATTAGCGATCCTAGCTGTGACAATCGAGCGCTCCTATTGGCGGGTTTGACAACCGTGGCTTAGCAACGCAGCACATCTCTGGTGGAAAGGCAATGTTATTGTTTAATTGTTTATGGTAATAGTCAATGTAAACAAAGTACGTGAATTCTATGAAATAATTTTATTATTGAACGTGTAAATGTTGCCGGCCGGCGCGGCGCGGCGCGGCGCGGCGCGGCGCGGCGCGTGTCTGTTGCGCCGCGACAAACATAAGAGTCTTACGTCTTATTTTTATGAAATAAACACTATTGTACTCGATGATATTTATTACGTTATGTTTGAAAAAAGTAGATAATTTGTCAAAGTGAAGACCTGAAAATGCCGCATTTTGACCACATTCGTATAGATAGCTAACTCTTTTACTCTCGCACGTTTTATATCTTCTGTCTTATACGCGAGTACGGTACGGTATTTATACGCTACGCAATATTATAATACCAGCTGATGCCCGCGACTTCGTCAGCATGGATTGAGATTTTTTTAATTACCGCGGGAACTCTTCAATTTTCCGGGATAAAAAGTAGCCTACGTCATTCCCCGGCATGTAAACTATCTCTGTACAAAATTAGAAATTAAATTAAACACTTTTTAAAAAAAATTATATAATAATATTCCGTGGAAGCTAAGGAACATAATATGAAAAAAAATTAGCCGAATTGGTCGAGCCGTTCTCGCGTTTTGCGTTTAGCAACATTAATTTTTATTTATATAAGAACTAGATGATACCCGCGACTTCGTCCGCGTGGATTGTTTTTTTTATTCCCGCGGGAACTCTTCAATTTTCCGGGATAAGATGTAGCCTATGTCCTTCCCCGGGATGTAACCTATCTCTGTACCAAATTTCATCAAAATCGGTTGAGTAGTTGGGCCGTAAAAGCGTAGCAGACAGACAGACAGACAGACAGACAGACGGACGGACAGACAGACACACTTTCGCATTTATAATATTATAATATACAAGGTGTAAGGTAAATGGTATAACATACCGGCGGCTACCCATGCAATTTTGACGTTATAATCACTATGGCAGAGTTAAAAAGTCAAAATTAATTATCAAAAACTTCCATACAAAATTAATTAGCGAATTAAGGAAAATAAATTTTGGCAACCCTATGGCGATTAACAACCTCATACCTATTATTATTATTATTATTATTACGTAATACATAACTTAAGCAACATCAATTTCTAATGCCCTAGTACAACCGACAAAGTCGACGAACTTTTGCGAGTCCTTTGACCGAATGCCGCCGCGCGACTTTGACGTCACTGACGACCTGACCTGACGAAGATCTACTGTCTAGTAGTGTTGATGATAACGAGGTCTTGTGTTCGATTCCCGGATCGGTTCAAATCTTGACTATTGACTAGGATTTCTCAGTAGGTTAGGTTAGTAACGAAATTGGCGTTGATGTACCTCGTAGAACATGTTAATTGTTAAGCCGTCTATCACTAGTAGTAATAGTAGTAGTACCTAAGTAGTGCGGGCTATAAACCCACAAATCAAATCAAATCAAATGTTTTTTTATTCAAATAAACTTTTACAAGTACCTTTGAATTTCTTTTGAACGTCAAGTGAATCTACCACTGGTTCGGAATGCCATTCCTACACATTGTTACAGCCCGCATTGTTACGTGTGGTAGGTATCTATCATGTTATCGATAATAAGTAATAACTAGGATCGACGGCTTAACGTAAATTACCTACCTACTTGCCGAAAACCCAAGGTGAAACGAGATCGACCCCTATTTCCTAGCTGTGGGCTGGTGCCGGGTACTTATGAGAAATTCTTTACATAAAACTCAAACCTAAAAATGTTGTGACCGAAATAGGACTCGAACCTAGACTACGAGATTCGCAACCGAACCTGTAAACCACTGGTCACTCAGACGCAGTCATGTACCTACGCTAGTTCATCATACAATTGAATAAAAATACAAAATGCACTCCAAATCAACTTGAACTCACTACAGGCAATCTCTTAAAATTTTATGTAAACCTGGTACATCCTAGAACGGGCGGACGCTACCTACTAACACGCGGTATCCTCTTTGCAAAACACCGCGCCTTTGATGATGCCGCCGCCGCAGCTCGCGCCGCGGGCCGACTTTGCAAAATGAATGATATTTTTAACCGACTTCCAAAAAAGGAGGGAAGGTTCTCAAATCGGCGCGTATGTAGTAATTACGAATACTTCTACCTAGTTACTGACTTACTAGGTACCTAATTACTTAATAAACAGTTACTAGTAAGTACCTACTACGTTTTTTATTTTGGCATCGGGGGGGAAATCTTCAAAAGATACCTGATTTCTTGAGGGAGAAATCAGGTTATGTGAGATTTTTACTCACTAAAACCCCCTCGGTGGTCACCCTCAGCGCTGTGTTAGCCACAACCAAGCTGTTTGTGGCTAACACAGCTACCAAGGGCAAGGTCAAGGGTTGTCCAAGGGTGAAACGACTGGAGCCCCCACTCCAGGCCGCTCCTGACCCTGATGTCCCTTAGCCTGGGACTATTGAATTGTTGGATCGGTGTGGTGGCCAGCGCCACCACGATGTCCTCCTCTCTGAGCTGGATCAGCTCGCTCACGGGCTCGCTCAGCGGCCTCCTTCTTAACCATTACGGTTTCACAGGAGACCACTGCCCTCCATGCTCCGACCGCCGCGCGACAGCATTGCCGCTATCGCAGCCGTTGGAGAGAGATCACTCCCCACGCGGCTGACACGACGTTCAGGTTCCCAGACAGGACATTCTTTAAGAGTGTGCTGCGCAGAGTTCTGGCGGCGTGGTGTGTGGTGGTGGTGGTGGCTACAGTGGTGACACCACGGTGTCGCCTCGCGAACCTACTACCTACTTACTACTTACTTAGCATGCGCTATACTACCTACTAGTACTACCTACTTACTCGTAAAAGGGATCCAGATACCAGCATCTTGATGAAAAGATGACAGTAGCACAGCACGCACCTCGTAGATCATGCACACACACACACACGTACGACACATAACACAGCGAAAATGTAAGTTTGCTTACTACTACAAGCTCCTACACACATAATCACAATATCATAATACTCTGAATTAGAATAACTCATTTTCACTTACTTGCCACCACCGTGACAGTTTACGCGCAACTGTTGAAATCTCGAGAACTTATAATAAAATAATGCGTTTCAAAAACAGGGTTTCCAGCCACGATTTTGATTTTACCCTAGTAAAAAATATCCTTTAGAAACCCTAAAAAAAATCTCAGTTACTAAATTTGGCAAGTAACTTTCTAAACGGATTTTTTATGTAGGATGTAAAAGTCGGTAAACTTTAATTTACAATTTTCTTTGTAACTTTACTAAACTTTTTCTTTGTAATAACTACAGTTAAGCTGAAAAAAATATTTTCATTTTCATTACCATTTTAGTTAAGTACATAACAATTTAAACAGATCATTCGCAGTTTTACCCAAAGTCGTTCTGTAAAATTCTTGTTTAATTTGTGTTATGTTTTCCCCAACCTAAGGGTAAAATTCCGAAAAGAAACACTATCAAAAATGTATTTTCTAAAAATCTCCATCTTCCATGTGTTCCTAGTACCGTCGCTCGGCTTTGTTTATTTACCTACACTCGCTACTACGTACACAGACATACGTCTTACTCCGCCCTACGACAATATGGCCAAATTATTAGGGTTCCATTGTAAGATATTTGCAATTATGAAATTATCTTGAGTCAGGAAGAAACTAAGTACTTACTAGCTATAAAAAAAAATTGTAATTTGTGTAGGAGTTGAAGGGATTTTTGTTCACCAATTAATCCATCATTGGGCACTGCAGGCCTACTCCTACTAAGAGAGAAATGTAGAAACTAACCTTCCACGCTGCTCCAATTGGTGGGTTCTAACGATTATTTTGACTTCAGGTTAAGTACTGATAAATGATAATAACTGGGACCACCGTAGCATCGTGGAGAAAAATTCTTCAATCGACCGAAGAACTGGTTTCTTTTCTCATTGGTAGTTGGTACTTAAAAATGTCTTGGCAGAAAAACTCAAATTCAAAAAATTTTATACCACTACAGCCTATTAACGCCCCACTGCTGGGCACAGCCCTCCACTCTCATAGGAGAGAGGGAATTAGAGCTTAGACCCACCACGCTGCTCCAATGCTGGTTGGCGGGCAAAAATTTGATAGCTGACGATAGAATCTAGAACCCCAAGATTTGCATTCGATCAAAGTACTACCAAAGACCATTAGAGACATTAACGACTAGTTAAAATTTAATAAAAATACGGGACCCACCTCGTGAATTAAAACGATTTATTATGTAAATTGATTCATGTTAGCCTGGTAAGTGGTAGGTATCCTGATTAAGTTTACATACGTAAAATGCCGGTGGCGTGGCTAAAGTCAGAACTGTATTACAAGCGATAATATTAATTATTATTATTGTATCGCAATTTGGCAAATCATTACAATTAACAAATCATTCAAAAACAAACTACACAGAATCATTTATTATTGATCAAAACTTCAACGAAATAAGTCGACAAATTAATCACAGAGAATGGCGGCTCATAAATTAAGGATAAGGGACTGACTTTGACTTACCAAGTCCGAAACTAGTTGGGCATTTTTTTACAAAAATACGTGAGTTCTAGCCGGGCTTTTACTTTGAGAATTTTATTTCATGCCGAATAATGATTACTTAGTATCGCTACTGGATTTTATCGCAACGCTTGCGCTGGCAACGAGCCTTAACATACGGTATTATTCGCAGGTCATTGATATTGAATCAGCTGTTTTAAGGGATGCCACCTGAATATTTATGCTAAAATTTTGAAGTCCTCTTATCTCCCCCAGGATATGAGCTACACGTCTCATGACATTTTTCCAATATATCTATACATCATCTAACATGGGTAGCCGCGGGTATGTTATACTATATAACTTACACCTTGTATAATATAATATATAATATATGTACATATAATATAATAATATATATAATATATTATATATATTATATAATTATATATATTATATATATATATATATATATATATTATATAGTATGGATTAGTCGGGAACGCATTCAACACTTATTGCTGATAGGCGATATTTTTTGCCCATTTGATATTTATTGTCAAGCCTAATTGACAGACAGGTGCTAAATCCATTCTCTGGGCGGCCCAACTGTACATAATAATATATACAAAACTCGCATAAACATGCGACTATTATAATAATATAGCGCCGGTTCTGGGGCGCTTGTTTGTGACTTGTGACTTGTGAGGCGGAGTATTGGCATTTGGCGGCGACTTGTATTATAATGTAGAGCGAGAGGACGCGCGGTGATGCGTTGTGATGTTTTGTTTTAAGTTATATAGATTAAGAACAATAAAGATGACTGAATATATTACTTGTTTTCATTTAATCCTTTGAGTCAGCAACCAAATTATAAGGCAAGTCTATACTAATATAATAAATGCGAAAGTATGGATGGCTGAATGTTTGTTACTGAATCAGGCCAGAACGGCTGAACGGATCTGGATGAAATTTGGCACATAGGTAGATTGTAGCCTGGAATAACACATAGGCTAGGCTTTTTATCCCGGAAAATTAAAGAGTACCGCGGGACCCATAAAACATACCACGCGGACGAAGTTGTGGGTATCAGCTAGTATTCATATTAATTTATTTTGCATTCTAATTTTGGAATTATTATAAGTAATTATATAATTACTTATAATAATGTCAATGTATATGTCACCGTAAGATTGTAAAAACCGTTAGATAATAACCTAACTCGCGAAATTGTAAACTGTCGAATGATTACAATATAACGGTTTATTTTTCGGTAGATTGTAATCTGTTAGGTTTATTAACCCGATAGAACCTAAGTGAACCTAACCTACCTGATCATTTATGTCGAACCCTAACCTAACCTACAAGAAAGAGACAAGAAAACGTAAATACAATGAATATTTCAAAAATTGACACTTAAAACATTGAACGGTTCACAATCTTTCGAATGTTTACAATCTTACGGTGACATACGAGTATATAATGTCACTAGTAGATTGTATTATAAGGGAGCAAAATAATATTTTTACGGCGAGGGTGCTTTTTTGAATCCAGAGTGAAGTGAGGGATTCTAGAGTAGAATCCCGAGCGTAGCGAGGTATTCTTTAGTAGAATCCTGAACGTACCGAGGGATTCAAAAATCTTTGCACTCGAGTGATACACTCTATTTTTCATCACCCTCTATGAGATAATAAAACTAGAAATCCATCAGATATCCTCTTCAGATACCTACGCTATTAATTTCGAATATGTGTCCAGTTTTACGTCGTTATTAGAACTGACTGTTGATTTTAGCAACTCCAAAGATTGGAAGGTTGTTTAATTTTGGCTAAGTACTGGAAGTAGGCCAAAACACAGATTCTGAAAAATGCTTGGCGCCTCTTGCATTTCTCCATTCAATAAAATTACCATAGGCTTTCATATATTTCTCGCAGGATTTTGCAAGTAATAGATTAATTATCACATATTTTGCGTCAGTTCTAATACTTTCAGGAGTTAACTCTATACTTTCACTGTCACTTGAAGAACTCATTTTTCAAAATAAAACCATGATTGTGTAACAATCCGTGAAAATTTACGAAAACGCGGGCTGTAGTTCTTGCGTTTTTTTAAATGAAACCCCAAATAAATATTAAGCAAATATAATCAAAGTTCAATGTGCACTGATCAGAGTTCAAATCCAGAATGCCGACGCGTGTCAACCTCAGTTGCGTTGTCGTTACGCCGCCATCTTTTTCCCTCCGTGGAGGGGCGCTGACGTCACGACCACAGACAACTCACCCAAGTCGCGAGCAGCGTGAACCTCAGACGCGCAAAGCGGTGTTGCCAACGCGGTGTTGCTAACACGGCCATGCTGCATGGGGCCTGCCCCGGGCACCCCACGAGTCGGGATAAAATCACTGCAAAATAAACAACCATTAATGCTTGCATCAAACAACATGCTCGTATAGGTTAATTGATGAAATATTGCCTGTTTATCATCCAACTAACGACCTTGCAGCTCAAACAACCAGACCACCCCACCTAAAGGGACTTTGCCACACTTAGGAGACCAGGTGTGTCATAGTTGAATCCCACTTGCACTTAAATAGCATGTCGCTCACTTAAGTGTACCAAGCTCATCTACAAGCTCAAGCGTCGTATTCCACAATGATACTATAAATCTATGACGCAATATTCTCAACAATTAACCTTTATTATTTTATCACGGCTCGCTGAATAAATAATATTACTATGTGTAATACCGTAAAACATACACATAATAATAGTTCAACAACCAAAAATTCTAAGTATTTAACTTAAAATTATAAAAAATCCATGACTCATTTAAAACAACAACTTGATAAATATAAACTGTGGTAAAATTATAAATTACCGAAAGGGATAGGGATAGGGGGTTTAATTCGCAACTTACTTACTTTTTTTTTTAAATCTTTAATTAAATTAATTAACAATCAACAACATAAGAACACAAATCATTATAAAATTTCTCGATATTTAAACAACATAACCTTGCTAACATGGTTTTTGATTTATAACAAATGATTCATAAATTTTCTAATCTAAGCCCCAGTCATCAATATTAATCCACGGTTTCATATTCTCCGCCACAGCAGTGCCATTATACGCTTTAGAGGTCCTTTGGCTACCCCTCAGGTCTGCCACTTCATACCTGTCATTGTCTAAGATTTTCTTAACTTGGAATGGGCCTTTAAATGACGGCAATAATTTTCTGCTTTGGCCGTCGTTACCTTGACTTTGTATTTTAACCAGTACCAAATCTCCTTTGTACTGTTTAGCTTTTACGCGACTTCTATCAAATCTCTTTTTCTGATATTCAGCACTAGCCTTGACATTATTATCAACTCTTCCGCGCAACTCAGACACGTCAACTAACCCTTCATTATTCAACTCAGGAGCTAGAATATCACTATCCATGCGTAATCTATAACCGAACATGACTTCACTAGGGACAGCTTGAGTAGTTTTGTGTATCGTGATATTTAAACCTTGCTGTAATGCCTTAATGCACTGGTCCCACCTATCATCTGTGGTATCAGCGCCCATAGCTTTTAACGATTCCAAAATAGTTTTATTAAACCTTTCAACATGTCCGTTTGCGCGCGGCGCGCCTGTTGCCACTATACCTATGCAATCTAATATTTCTATTCACGCAATATTGAGTAAATTTACCCGAAGTAAAACACGAAGCTGCATCAGTGATTATTCGTCTAGCGTTACCGAACGTTTTAGATATGTTTTCTAACTCCCTTATTACTCCAGCTGTGTTGGTTTTACGAACCGCGGATATAAACACAAACTTTGTAAACGCGTCTACTACTACCAATAAATATTTGTTTTTGTTTTTAGTAGTCACGAACGGGCCTAGATGGTCTAGATGCAATGTGTGAAACGGTTGTGCATATTTAGGTAAGGGGTATAGCTCCCCTTCCTTTGGTCCCCCTTAATTTTTGTGATAAATACAGTTCAAACAATTTTTAATATACTTTTTAACGGTTTTACGCAACTTTGGAAACCAGTACAGTGTACGTATACGCTCAACCGTTTTATCCAAAGAGAAATGGCCTACGTCATCGTGGTTACTTTTTATAACCTGCCAAATGCAGTTCTTTGGTACCACCCAACGTCGGCCGTGACTCGTTCGCCTATATACCTTTGCTCCCAACAACTCATAACTATTGAAAATCTCTTTATTATTTTCGGCGGGTCCTGATTCAACACCTCTCTAATTTTCACTAATTCAGGGTCTTGTACTTGCACCGCAAGTAGCCAATCCCCTTCCGTAATTGACATAATAATCTCTGTTTCGGATTTTTCCCCGGACGGCACAGGGTTTCGGCTCAAAGCATCTACATGTTGCATTAGACTTCCCTCTCTGTGCAATATTTCAAATGAGAACTCCTGAGTCGACAACACCCATCTAGCTATCCGAGGAACAATGTCCTTTTTAGTCAATGCGTATCTAACCGCACTACAATCCGTAATAATTTTAAAGTGAGAACCTAACAAGTACAACCGAAACTTTTGAAGTGAACAAACTATAGCCAATAGTTCTAATTCGAAAGAGTGATATTTCTTTTCATCGTCTGTAGTCTTTCTACTATAATAATGTACGACCTTTTCGCCTTCGTCCCCTATTTGGGTTAAAATACCAGCTAAACCTTCCCTACTCGCATCTGTATACAAAACAGTTTCTTTGTTTGGATCGAAAATAGCCAAAATGCTTTCAGAGGTTAATTTATCCCTCAAAGTGCAGAACGCTTGGTTCTGGAGCTCACCCCATTCCCAAACAGTATCCATCTTCAACAGTTTTGTAAGAGGAGCGGACAAGATAGCACAATTCTTTATAAATTTCCGAAAGTAACTTATAAGACTCAAAAACTGTCGAAGCTGGTGCACTGTCTTGGGTGTTGGAAAGTTCTTTACTGCATCCAGTTTGGATTCGTTAGGCATAACGCACCCTGGCTTAATTTTGTACCCTAAAAATTCAATTTCACGCTTAAAGAAATGACACTTTTTGAGATTTAACGTCAGACCATTTTCCTTAAATATTTGCAAAACCTCCTCAAGTAATTTCATGTTTTCCTCTACAGTTTCCGAAATTAAATACACGTCATCTAGATAAACAATAACTTTCCCAAACCTTAAACTACCAAGTACTTTATTCATCATTTGTTGAAAGCAGGATGGTGCGTTAGCCAACCCAAACGGGAGCCGCAAGAATTCATAATGCCCATCCTCGGTAATGAATGCTGTTTTCTCAACCGAATCCCTATGTACAGCAATCTGATAATATCCACTTTTTAGATCTAAGCTGGTGAATACTTTATGACCTTGTAACCTATCCACTAAATCATCGATCCGGGGCATAGGATATTTATCTTTGATTGTTATTTTATTATGAGCCCTGTAGTCAATGCAGAGCCTTTTCTCACCGTTTTTCTTCCTAACCAAAAGGACTGGACTGGCATACGGTGATTTACTGTCTTGTACAATATTATTTTCAAGTAACTCATTGACCATTTCGCGAATCGTTTGCCTAAAGGGCAAGGGGTTGTTCTAAAGGGCCTGCATTGAACTGGTTGTGAACTGGATAATTTAATTTCCATTTCATGATTAGCAACCTTACCTAATTCCTTTATGCTACTAGCTATACAATCACTATATTGATTAAGTAAGGCAACTAATTCGGATTGATGTTCCAATGTATTTATGTCGGATATTAAAATACGATTGCAGTATTCTTTTAAATCACTCGCGTATTGAAATTTCAGTAAATTGCCTACTCGAGAATATACTAAATCGGGACGCTCTGTTACATTGCGTCCTATTAATATATTGCACCCAACTAGATCGTCTATAATGTAAAAATCAATGCCACGCAACGCAATTGAATCAAAAGAAAGGCTAACACAAATTTTCTTAGTAACGTTTTTGTAACTTTGCTTAGAAAATCCTTGTAATACGACAGGTTTTTTTTTTTTTTTTTTTTTTATCCACTACAAGTTAGCCCTTGACTGCGATCTCACCTGATGGTAAGTGATGATGCAGTCTAAGATGGTAGCGGGCTAACCTGTTAGGGGCATGGCAGTTACATTAAACCCATACCCCTATTCGGTTTCTACACGGCATCGTACCGGAACGCTTAATCGCTTGGCGGCACGTCTTTGCCGGTAGGGTGGTAACTAGCCACGGCCGAAGCCTCCCACCAGGCCAGACCAGGGAAAATTCAGAAATTATAAATTCCCAAATTGACCCTGCCGGGGATCGAACCCGGGACCTCCGCACGTAAAGGCAACAGCGCTACACACTGCGCCACGGAGGTCGTCATATGTGTGGTAGTTTAACGTCAGGTGAAGGTAGTTTAACAATTTCAAATGAAAGTTTTTTAACTAACGATTCAGATATAAGCGAACAACTACTTCCAGTATCTATAAAAGCCTCATGACAAGTATCGAAAATATACACGTTCTTTACAAACTTGTTTTTAGAATCTGAAGAGACAAATTTTGTTTCCTGTTGTTCCGGTTTGACAACCGGTTTCCCTGAATTCTTTTTATGGTAACAAAAAGTTTCCTGGTGGCCCCTTTTACCGCAAAAGTCGCACTTATTTGCCTCACACTGTTGTTTTTTATGATTACCCCCACAAATGAAACATTTAATAACCTTACGGGTTTGATTTATATTTATATTATCTGTGCTAACATTTGAGGGAATGGGAAGATTTACACTGTTCGTATTAACTTGCGAACTTTGGTTAACGGGCGGTGCCCCCTGATTACTTCCCGTTTTAACTTGTCCGTCACGTAAACTGCTCACTGGTTTAACAGTTTTCTTGTAAATACGTCCATGTAAATAACTAGCTAAATCGTCACACGTTTTAAAACTACTAGATTCTAAAGACGCATAATCACTGATGTTACCTACTATAATTGAAACTATATCTAATTCAGAAAAGTTTAAACACAAACGGTCAATTTTACATTTCTGTTCAAAATAAAATTCGTACAAAGATTGATTATCGACCGGCTTCTTTTCAATGACTTCTTTTAACAGTTCAAACATATTCCTTCTAATTTGAAAACTAACTGACAATTTCGTTTTCCAATCTCTCCATTTCCATTCGGGCCACTTATCGTCTGTACGCAACAATGAATCGTACCAGACTTTAGCCGACCCCTTCAACTTATTTAGCTTAACAGCTTGGAATCGAATTGTCTCGTCAGACCATCCAAAAGTTTGAGCGTAAGATTGTATAATGTTAAGCCATGCATTTATATCGTCCTTCAAAGGATCAAAGTCAGGTATTATATTGTTCAAAGTACTCACAGTCTCGGCATCTTTACGAGATACCTTATTACGTTTCCTTGGAGGCGATGGAGTCCTAGCACTTGAAGAGCTCGATGTGGAACGAGCACGTTTGCGTTTCGAACGTTTCCTCCCCATAGCGTAAGTTACTACACACTATTTTAAATGAAACCCCAAATAAATATTAAGCAAATATAATCAAAGTTCAATGTGCACTGATCAGAGTTCAAATCCAGAATGCCGACGCGTGTCAACCTCAGTTGCGTTGTCGCTACGCCGCCATCTTTTTCCCTCCGTGGAGGGGCGCTGACGTCACGACCACAGACAACTCGCCCAAGTCGCGAGCAGCGTGAACCTCAGACGCGCAAAGCGGTGTTGCCAACGCGGTGTTGCTAACAGTTTTTAATTTGATATTTTTAACCGACTTCCAAAAAAGGAGGAGGTACTCAATTCGGCGCGTATTTTTTTTAAATACATGTTACCGCATATCTCCGTGGCTTCCAAACCGATTAGAATTTTTTTTCAGTGGTTAGAGGAAGCTCACGAGATGGTCCCATAAAAAATTCTGACTCCAAATCCTCAATCCTGATGCTGTAGGTATACCTACGACTCAAAACTAGGGAGTTAGGACGTTTTGATGGTGAATTCATGTAGTAGTTAGGTATCAAGTCACGTGTATACGATTCAACTCTGAGTCCCAACTCTTCAACCCTGATGCTGCAGGGTACAAAACTCCTTAAACTTTTTATGGTGAATTCATATTGTAGGTGACAAGCAACGACTTCATACTTAAAACCAAGTCCTAACTCCTCAACTCCGATGCTGCAGGGTACTGCGCAGTACCCTGCACTCCTAAGCCGTGGGGATTAAGAGTACATTAAAAAACCGGCCAAGTGCGAGTCGGACTCGCGCACCGAGGGTTCCGTACAAACCTATAGGTATATAAGTTAAAGTTATAGTATTTTTATTCCACTTAGCTATTTTAATTTCAATTTAATACCTCTACGCGTTCATGCGGAAAGGGGTAGTAAGTTTAAAATTATTAAAAACTAGCTGATGCCCGCGACTACGCCCGCGTGGATTGAGGTTTTTTGGTTCCCGCGGGAACTCCTTAATTTTCCGGGAAAAAAAGTAGCCAGCTATGTGCTATTCCAGACTATAATCTATCTCTGTGCCAAATCTCAGCCAGATCCGTTCAGCCGTTGGGGCGTGATTGAGTAACAAACATCCATACATCCATCCATCCATACATCCATCCAAACTTTCGCATTTATATATATATCTTTCCAAAAAACCGACTTCCAAAGCCACTGTAAAGTAAAAAATAATTTTGATTTCTACACACTAGGATGTTGAAGTAGGGCGAGTGTAACAAAGATAGGCAAAGTTGTTTTTCATCCCACCATCTCGGAAAGAGTATTTTTAATCTTCGATATCTGAATGCAAAAGCCGTTATTATCCTCTTGAGGATAAAGTAAATTGAATTTAGAACATCGTGTGCACGTTAGTAAATATCACTCGTCTATGAAGTTTGTGAATTCAAAACATCATTAAAACCTATTTACTTCTACCTCTATGGTGCCGAATTTCCATACAACCTTTTTTAATTTGTTAAAATTGAGCACGCGGTTAAAAAACAACTTTTCACTCTTGTTTAACAAATAACTATTAAATTGTGTTTTGAGAT
This sequence comes from Erebia epiphron, assembly GCA_963932025.1. Classification (NCBI taxonomy): domain Eukaryota; kingdom Metazoa; phylum Arthropoda; class Insecta; order Lepidoptera; family Nymphalidae; genus Erebia; species Erebia epiphron. The sequence goes on along the minus strand of OZ009952.1, from coordinate 41,529 downwards.
GCGTCAATGGCTGCCTAAAGGTCTTGAAAACAGCAAATTATTTTTACAAGCATACATTATGTCACCGTTTGATGGATAAACTGCTTTTAAAAACCCCCTTTTACGCTACACAGGGCCAGCGTCTTACGCCTACTGTAACCAACCTGACCGGGAACATAAAATCCATACATTACTATACCTATAAAATCTGATATTTTCGTTAAAGCGGCACGTGAATCATCCAGCTGTAAGACCTCATAATATTGTTGTGTCCATAGTAAACCAAGATCTTTTAGTTTAGGAGGCTTCGAGCGCAATCAACCCAACGACTTGTTTTATATACCTACTTGATTCAATTTCAAGAAAAAACATTTCTATATTCATTGTAAATGGATGTTCCTCCAAAACTGCCTGATTGAAAAACCTGAATAGATCAAAAGTATAAAACGGGTAAGATATTTAAGTATCAAAACAAAAACCAATTGTAAAACTCGAATATTTAATGAGATATCACCGACCAATATAACGTGTAACTCGATTAATGCAAAATATACTGAGAAAACGGCAAAGTAAAGTTTGTAAACGTGGTGACACAATACAACCGTTAGGTTAGGGCGAGTTAGGTTAGGGCGAGTTAGGTTAGGGCGAGTTAGGTTAGGGCGAGTTAGGTTAGGGCGAGTTAGGTTAGGGCGAGTTAGGTTAGGGCGAGTTAGGTTAGGGCGAGTTAGGTTAGGGCGAGTTAGGTTAGGGCGAGTTAGGTTAGGGCGAGTTAGGTTAGGGCGAGTTAGGTTAGGGCGAGTTAGGTTAGGGCGAGTTAGGTTAGGGCGAGTTAGGTTAGGGCGAGTTAGGTTAGGGCGAGTTAGGTTAGGGCGAGTTAGGTTAGGGCGAGTTAGGTTAGGGCGAGTTAGGTTAGGGCGAGTTAGGTTAGGGCGAGTTAGGTTAGGGCGAGTTAGGTTAGGGCGAGTTAGGTTAGGGCGAGTTAGGTTAGGGCGAGTTAGGTTAGGGCGAGTTAGGTTAGGGCGAGTTAGGTTAGGGCGAGTTAGGTTAGGGCGAGTTAGGTTAGGGCGAGTTAGGTTAGGGCGAGTTAGGTTAGGGCGAGTTAGGTTAGGGCGAGTTAGGTTAGGGCGAGTTAGGTTAGGGCGAGTTAGGTTAGGGCGAGTTAGGTTAGGGCGAGTTAGGTTAGGGCGAGTTAGGTTAGGGCGAGTTAGGTTAGGGCGAGTTAGGTTAGGGCGAGTTAGGTTAGGGCGAGTTAGGTTAGGGCGAGTTAGGTTAGGGCGAGTTAGGTTAGGGCGAGTTAGGTTAGGGCGAGTTAGGTTAGGGCGAGTTAGGTTAGGGCGAGTTAGGTTAGGGCGAGTTAGGTTAGGGCGAGTTAGGTTAGGGCGAGTTAGGTTAGGGCGAGTTAGGTTAGGGCGAGTTAGGTTGAGTTAGGTTAGGGCGAGTTAGGTTAGGGCGAGTTAGGTTAGGGCGAGTTAGGTTAGGGCGAGTTAGGTTAGGGCGAGTTAGGTTAGGGCGAGTTAGGTTAGGGCGAGTTAGGTTAGGGCGAGTTAGGTTAGGGCGAGTTAGGTTAGGGCGAGTTAGGTTAGGGCGAGTTAGGTTAGGGCGAGTTAGGTTAGGGCGAGTTAGGTTAGGGCGAGTTAGGTTAGGGCGAGTTAGGTTAGGGCGAGTTAGGTTAGGGCGAGTTAGGTTAGGGCGAGTTAGGTTAGGGCGAGTTAGGTTAGGGCGAGTTAGGTTAGGGCGAGTTAGGTTAGGGCGAGTTAGGTTAGGGCGAGTTAGGTTAGGGCGAGTTAGGTTAGGGCGAGTTAGGTTAGGGCGAGTTAGGTTAGGGCGAGTTAGGTTAGGGCGAGTTAGGTTAGGGCGAGTTAGGTTAGGGCGAGTTAGGTTAGGGCGAGTTAGGTTAGGGCGAGTTAGGTTAGGGCGAGTTAGGTTAGGGCGAGTTAGGTTAGGGCGAGTTAGGTTAGGGCGAGTTAGGTTAGGGCGAGTTAGGTTAGGGCGAGTTAGGTTAGGGCGAGTTAGGTTAGGGCGAGTTAGGTTAGGGCGAGTTAGGTTAGGGCGAGTTAGGTTAGGGCGAGTTAGGTTAGGGCGAGTTAGGTTAGGGCGAGTTAGGTTAGGGCGAGTTAGGTTAGGGCGAGTTAGGTTAGGGCGAGTTAGGTTAGGGCGAGTTAGGTTAGGGCGAGTTAGGTTAGGGCGAGTTAGGTTAGGGCGAGTTAGGTTAGGGCGAGTTAGGTTAGGGCGAGTTAGGTTAGGGCGAGTTAGGTTAGGGCGAGTTAGGTTAGGGCGAGTTAGGTTAGGGCGAGTTAGGTTAGGGCGAGTTAGGTTAGGGCGAGTTAGGTTAGGGCGAGTTAGGTTAGGGCGAGTTAGGTTAGGGCGAGTTAGGTTAGGGCGAGTTAGGTTAGGGCGAGTTAGGTTAGGGCGAGTTAGGTTAGGGCGAGTTAGGTTAGGGCGAGTTAGGTTAGGGCGAGTTAGGTTAGGGCGAGTTAGGTTAGGGCGAGTTAGGTTAGGGCGAGTTAGGTTAGGGCGAGTTAGGTTAGGGCGAGTTAGGTTAGGGCGAGTTAGGTTAGGGCGAGTTAGGTTAGGGCGAGTTAGGTTAGGGCGAGTTAGGTTAGGGCGAGTTAGGTTAGGGCGAGTTAGGTTAGGGCGAGTTAGGTTAGGGCGAGTTAGGTTAGGGCGAGTTAGGTTAGGGCGAGTTAGGTTAGGGCGAGTTAGGTTAGGGCGAGTTAGGTTAGGGCGAGTTAGGTTAGGGCGAGTTAGGTTAGGGCGAGTTAGGTTAGGGCGAGTTAGGTTAGGGCGAGTTAGGTTAGGGCGAGTTAGGTTAGGGCGAGTTAGGTTAGGGCGAGTTAGGTTAGGGCGAGTTAGGTTAGGGCGAGTTAGGTTAGGGCGAGTTAGGTTAGGGCGAGTTAGGTTAGGGCGAGTTAGGTTAGGGCGAGTTAGGTTAGGGCGAGTTAGGTTAGGGCGAGTTAGGTTAGGGCGAGTTAGGTTAGGGCGAGTTAGGTTAGGGCGAGTTAGGTTAGGGCGAGTTAGGTTAGGGCGAGTTAGGTTAGGGCGAGTTAGGTTAGGGCGAGTTAGGTTAGGGCGAGTTAGGTTAGGGCGAGTTAGGTTAGGGCGAGTTAGGTTAGGGCGAGTTAGGTTAGGGCGAGTTAGGTTAGGGCGAGTTAGGTTAGGGCGAGTTAGGTTAGGGCGAGTTAGGTTAGGGCGAGTTAGGTTAGGGCGAGTTAGGTTAGGGCGAGTTAGGTTAGGGCGAGTTAGGTTAGGGCGAGTTAGGTTAGGGCGAGTTAGGTTAGGGCGAGTTAGGTTAGGGCGAGTTAGGTTAGGGCGAGTTAGGTTAGGGCGAGTTAGGTTAGGGCGAGTTAGGTTAGGGCGAGTTAGGTTAGGGCGAGTTAGGTTAGGGCGAGTTAGGTTAGGGCGAGTTAGGTTAGGGCGAGTTAGGTTAGGGCGAGTTAGGTTAGGGCGAGTTAGGTTAGGGCGAGTTAGGTTAGGGCGAGTTAGGTTAGGTTAGGTTAGGTTAGGTTAGGTTAGGTTAGGTTAGGTTAGGTTAGGTTAGGTTAGGTTAGGTTAGGTTAGGTTAGGTTAGGTTAGGTTAGGTTAGGTTAGGTTAGGTTAGGTTAGGTTAGGTTAGGTTAGGTTAGGTTAGGTTAGGTTAGGTTAGGTTAGGTTAGGTTAGGTTAGGTTAGGTTAGGTTAGGTTAGGTTAGGTTAGGTTAGGTTAGGTTAGGTTAGGTTAGGTTAGGTTAGGTTAGGTTAGGTTAGGTTAGGTTAGGTTAGGTTAGGTTAGGTTAGGTTAGGTTAGGTTAGGTTAGGTTAGGTTAGGTTAGGTTAGGTTAGGTTAGGTTAGGTTAGGTTAGGTTAGGTTAGGTTAGGTTAGGTTAGGTTAGGTTAGGTTAGGTTAGGTTAGGTTAGGTTAGGTTAGGTTAGGTTAGGTTAGGTTAGGTTAGGTTAGGTTAGGTTAGGTTAGGTTAGGTTAGGTTAGGTTAGGTTAGGTTAGGTTAGGTTAGGTTAGGTTAGGTTAGGTTAGGTTAGGTTAGGTTAGGTTAGGTTAGGTTAGGTTAGGTTAGGTTAGGTTAGGTTAGGTTAGGTTAGGTTAGGTTAGGTTAGGTTAGGTTAGGTTAGGTTAGGTTAGGTTAGGTTAGGTTAGGTTAGGTTAGGTTAGGTTAGGTTAGGTTAGGTTAGGTTAGGTTAGGTTAGGTTAGGTTAGGTTAGGTTAGGTTAGGTTAGGTTAGGTTAGGTTAGGTTAGGTTAGGTTAGGTTAGGTTAGGTTAGGTTAGGTTAGGTTAGGTTAGGTTAGGTTAGGTTAGGTTAGGTTAGGTTAGGTTAGGTTAGGTTAGGTTAGGTTAGGTTAGGTTAGGTTAGGTTAGGTTAGGTTAGGTTAGGTTAGGTTAGGTTAGGTTAGGTTAGGTTAGGTTAGGTTAGGTTAGGTTAGGTTAGGTTAGGTTAGGTTAGGTTAGGTTAGGTTAGGTTAGGTTAGGTTAGGTTAGGTTAGGTTAGGTTAGGTTAGGTTAGGTTAGGTTAGGTTAGGTTAGGTTAGGTTAGGTTAGGTTAGGTTAGGTTAGGTTAGGTTAGGTTAGGTTAGGTTAGGTTAGGTTAGGTTAGGTTAGGTTAGGTTAGGTTAGGTTAGGTTAGGTTAGGTTAGGTTAGGTTAGGTTAGGTTAGGTTAGGTTAGGTTAGGTTAGGTTAGGTTAGGTTAGGTTAGGTTAGGTTAGGTTAGGTTAGGTTAGGTTAGGTTAGGTTAGGTTAGGTTAGGTTAGGTTAGGTTAGGTTAGGTTAGGTTAGGTTAGGTTAGGTTAGGTTAGGTTAGGTTAGGTTAGGTTAGGTTAGGTTAGGTTAGGTTAGGTTAGGTTAGGTTAGGTTAGGTTAGGTTAGGTTAGGTTAGGTTAGGTTAGGTTAGGTTAGGTTAGGTTAGGTTAGGTTAGGTTAGGTTAGGTTAGGTTAGGTTAGGTTAGGTTAGGTTAGGTTAGGTTAGGTTAGGTTAGGTTAGGTTAGGTTAGGTTAGGTTAGGTTAGGTTAGGTTAGGTTAGGTTAGGTTAGGTTAGGTTAGGTTAGGTTAGGTTAGGTTAGGTTAGGTTAGGTTAGGTTAGGTTAGGTTAGGTTAGGTTAGGTTAGGTTAGGTTAGGTTAGGTTAGGTTAGGTTAGGTTAGGTTAGGTTAGGTTAGGTTAGGTTAGGTTAGGTTAGGTTAGGTTAGGTTAGGTTAGGTTAGGTTAGGTTAGGTTAGGTTAGGTTAGGTTAGGTTAGGTTAGGTTAGGTTAGGTTAGGTTAGGTTAGGTTAGGTTAGGTTAGGTTAGGTTAGGTTAGGTTAGGTTAGGTTAGGTTAGGTTAGGTTAGGTTAGGTTAGGTTAGGTTAGGTTAGGTTAGGTTAGGTTAGGTTAGGTTAGGTTAGGTTAGGTTAGGTTAGGTTAGGTTAGGTTAGGTTAGGTTAGGTTAGGTTAGGTTAGGTTAGGTTAGGTTAGGTTAGGTTAGGTTAGGTTAGGTTAGGTTAGGTTAGGTTAGGTTAGGTTAGGTTAGGTTAGGTTAGGTTAGGTTAGGTTAGGTTAGGTTAGGTTAGGTTAGGTTAGGTTAGGTTAGGTTAGGTTAGGTTAGGTTAGGTTAGGTTAGGTTAGGTTAGGTTAGGTTAGGTTAGGTTAGGTTAGGTTAGGTTAGGTTAGGTTAGGTTAGGTTAGGTTAGGTTAGGTTAGGTTAGGTTAGGTTAGGTTAGGTTAGGTTAGGTTAGGTTAGGTTAGGTTAGGTTAGGTTAGGTTAGGTTAGGTTAGGTTAGGTTAGGTTAGGTTAGGTTAGGTTAGGTTAGGTTAGGTTAGGTTAGGTTAGGTTAGGTTAGGTTAGGTTAGGTTAGGTTAGGTTAGGTTAGGTTAGGTTAGGTTAGGTTAGGTTAGGTTAGGTTAGGTTAGGTTAGGTTAGGTTAGGTTAGGTTAGGTTAGGTTAGGTTAGGTTAGGTTAGGTTAGGTTAGGTTAGGTTAGGTTAGGTTAGGTTAGGTTAGGTTAGGTTAGGTTAGGTTAGGTTAGGTTAGGTTAGGTTAGGTTAGGTTAGGTTAGGTTAGGTTAGGTTAGGTTAGGTTAGGTTAGGTTAGGTTAGGTTAGGTTAGGTTAGGTTAGGTTAGGTTAGGTTAGGTTAGGTTAGGTTAGGTTAGGTTAGGTTAGGTTAGGTTAGGTTAGGTTAGGTTAGGTTAGGTTAGGTTAGGTTAGGTTAGGTTAGGTTAGGTTAGGTTAGGTTAGGTTAGGTTAGGTTAGGTTAGGTTAGGTTAGGTTAGGTTAGGTTAGGTTAGGTTAGGTTAGGTTAGGTTAGGTTAGGTTAGGTTAGGTTAGGTTAGGTTAGGTTAGGTTAGGTTAGGTTAGGTTAGGTTAGGTTAGGTTAGGTTAGGTTAGGTTAGGTTAGGTTAGGTTAGGTTAGGTTAGGTTAGGTTAGGTTAGGTTAGGTTAGGTTAGGTTAGGTTAGGTTAGGTTAGGTTAGGTTAGGTTAGGTTAGGTTAGGTTAGGTTAGGTTAGGTTAGGTTAGGTTAGGTTAGGTTAGGTTAGGTTAGGTTAGGTTAGGTTAGGTTAGGTTAGGTTAGGTTAGGTTAGGTTAGGT
>OZ009952.1:27500-32500 GCA_963932025.1 Erebia epiphron | reverse complement strand
TCATATTGGACGAACTATGCATCTCTATCGACTGCTCTGTTCCTCGCAATAGCGAATTTGGCTATTTTGCATGCGTATTTTATTAACGCTTTACGGCCGGAGGCCTCGCTCAGGATGGTGGGCACGGAGCCCCTGCACAAGTTCATTTGCAATTCCTGTTGCAAGTCTTCACGAGCCGCCATATGCTGTGGACAGTCCATCAGAAGATGCAGGATCGATTCTGATGCACCGTCATCACAGATGCAGCTTGGGTTGTCCTTGAGTTTGAACCTGTGCAGGTACTCCGCGAACCCTCCATGACCCGTCAGCACCTGGGAGAGCACCATACCGTGGTCGACGTGCTTCACTATTCGATGAGCGAACCGCACATCCGGCAGAAATATTTTCGTGGTGCCTGCGGTTTCTTCCGATATGTACCGCCTGTTCCATTCGTCAAGCGACTCCTCGCGGAGTAATCGCTTAACGAATGAAACAGGACACCGGTCATAGTCCGGTTTCCTTTTCAGGTTTAGAGCTGCCTCTTTCGCGAGCTCATCGGCTCTTTCGTTTCCCTCCAACCCCGCATGCGCTTTCACCCAAAACAAGGAGACTTCTTTGTTTTGGGTGTGACAAATTTTTAAATTGTCAACAATGTTTGTTACCAAGGGGTGGAGGGATTTGCGCCCGACCACTGACTCAAGGGAGGATCTTGAGTCGGTGTATATGCCGATGGAGGCTTCTGGGCGCTTCGTCGCGATAGAGACAGCTCTATCCAGGGCAAGGAGCTCAGCCTGGTAGACCGAGCAGTGCGCACCCAACTTTAGCTTGACGGCTTTGGTTTCGGCCTCTTGATTCCATATGGAGAGCGAGGCCCCCACTTTTCCGTCGATTTTACTGCCGTCGGTAAAGATGCGCACCGCTTGAGTGTTGTTTCTCTCAAGGTCTTCTCGGTCCACCAGGCTTGTAAACTGTAGGCACATCTGTTCCGCCGGATGGGGTTGTTTGCAGTATGGCACTCTTCCCTCCATCTCCCTGTCCCCGAGCACACGCTGGGACACTTCCTTTTTGGCCTCGTACAGAGCCGCTGCCTCTCGGATCCTAAGATCCAAAGGAAGTATCCCGGCCAGAATCAGAGCCGCGTTCAAGGAGACGGTTCGATACGACTTGGTCATTTTCTGTGCGAAGCCCCTTTGGAGTGCACTCAAGCGCTTCCGCACTCCAAGCTTTGAGGCGGCAGGCGCCCAGGCACAGGCGGCATATAGAACTATTGGCTCCACCGCTGCAGTATATATGGTTTTAATGACTTGGGGGTGGAGGCCCCAGCTAACTTTGGCGGCTCTCGACAGTTGTTTGTATAGTCCTTCAACTCTCCTGCAAGTGTTGCTTACATGCGAGTTGAAGGTCAGCTTATTGTCGATTGTAAGCCCCAGGATCTTTATTTCGCCGGACAGTTCAATGCCGATCCCGCCCATGCTCAAGAGCGGGGAGTCGTATTTCAGTTTATTGGTTATAACCATCGCCTTGGTTTTGTGCGGTGCGAACCTAAGTTTGTTACGGTCTCCCCACTCCTGAACATACGCTAGTGCAGCATTGGCCCGTTGCGAGACCTCCAGCCCTGTGTCGCCGTCGAAGACGAGGACAACATCGTCGGCAAAGGCCTGACAATAATCTCCCCGCCACCCCAGGCCTTGCAGTAGTGGATCCAACAAGAGGTTCCACAAGACGGGACCCCCGATGGAGCCTTGCACACATCCCTTGGTGGTGTTGTGTGTGTGTTCTGCCCCCGCGTACCTCACTCTGACCTTCCGATCCCGAAGATAACTGTCAATCACCCTGCGGATGTTTACGGGACAGTTCTCTTCAGCCAGTCTGACTCTGATGGCTGGCCACCAGGCGCTATCGAAGGCCCCCTCTATGTCGAGTGAGACCACTGTTACAATTTTCTTTTCTTTAAGTTTTCCGTAGATATACTCCATCAGGACATAGAGGGCGTCTTCTGTGCTTCTCTGGGGCATAAAGCCAAACTGGCGTTCACTGATCCCGGGCAGAATATGCCATTTTATGCGATTAACAACCATCTTTTCGAGGATCTTGCCCAGAACTGGTAACAGTCCGATCGGACGATAGGCTTTGGGATTGGTGTAGTCCTCCTTTGCTGGTTTTCGGAGGACTATCACAGTGGCCTCCTTCCACAGGATCGGAAAGTGACCCAGTTCTAGGCACTTGTTGGCCAGAGCGAGGAACGCGTCGGGGTTTAACGCTATGGCGCGTTGGCAGATGTCAGCGGTGAGGCCGTCCGAACCGGGGGCCTTCTTGGGGTTGAAGCTCGAGGCGGCGTTGCTCAATTCAACAGCGGTAAACTGTGGATCCAAATATTCATTTGGAGTCCACTCGTTCACATGTTCAGCTGCTCGCCTCGTACGCTGGTGGTCCGCATTGTCTTCCACCCCAAGATCCTCCGGGTAGAATATTCCCGCAAGCAATGTCGCCGATTCATTCGGGCCATAGGTTTTACCATCTTTGACGAGTGGCATGTCCTCTTTCCTCACTGCGGTTCTACCTATGACTCTGTATATCCCGTCCCATAAACCCTCTCTGTCCTGACGCTCACAGAAGGCCTTCCAGCTCTCTATCTGTGCCCGTTTAGCATGTAGTTCGTACATTTCCTTGGCCTGCAGGTACTCACTCACGACTCTGTTTCTACGGACTGGTGCAGCGCAACGGATGCGTCGCTTTTTAGTGCCGACTTCGCGTTTCATCGATTCGAGCTCATCATTCCACCAAGGTAGGCTAAGGCGTTCGGTACTTTTCCTGATTGGCATGCTTGCTTCGCAGGCTGCCACTATTGAATTTGCGTACGATTCAACACAATTATCAAGATCTGCTTTATTATTAATTTTATCTATTTCCTCTTTTTTGTGTAGATTTTCTGTTTGTAATTGGGTGAGTTTCGCTTGGAACTCACTCCAATTTGCCTTTTTTGTGTTGAATCGCCGCGTGGTCCTGTCTATTACCACCAAATTTTCTTTTTTTAGGTTAATACGAAACGTGATAGTATTGTGGTCCGAGCTTGTCACGCTTTCTTCGACCATCCAGTCCGTCACCAGCAGGAGCGCGTCTGGTGAACACGCCGTAACATCGACACAACTAGAGTACCTTTTATTTCCTCTAATCGTGTCGAAGGTAGGGACGTTACCCCTGTTAAGTACCTGCAGGTCCAGCTCTTCAAGGCTCCCAAAGAAGGCCTCCCCTCTGCTGTCGGTTTTTGTGCTACCCCACCAGGTGTTCCAGGCGTTCGCATCACCTCCCACTAGAACATAACGGGAACCCATGCTCGCGACCACCCCGGCTATTTGTCTCAGGTATGGCTCTATCGGTTGGTTGGGCTCGAAGTAAAAAGAGACGACACACATGTCCCAAGCGCTCGTTTTTATTCTTACCACCACGATGTTATTGGTGGTAAGTTTAGGGTCCAGGTTTACTACCATGTCGCTGTCGAATACCACGATTGCGGCTTTGACATGGCCGTCTCCCCTATTTGCGCACTGGAAAACGCGCGCGCCCCTATAGTCTCGCAATGAGCCAGCCCCTCCGACATAGGGCTCCTGGACTAACGCCAGGGCTACCTTTCTATTAGTGGCCTCGAGCATTAGCTCCTGTGTGGCGAGCTGTTTGCGTTGCAAGTTCGCCTGGAACACCCGATAGGGTCTCACAGCTGTTCCGGTTTTGCCCGGGGCAACTTTAGCAGTAGGCTACAGTTGCCCTGGCCAAGGCCTCCCATTTCCGACGCACTACGCATTCCGGAGCGAACGCGTTGTGAGTTGCGTCAAGCCCAGCCTGCATACAATTGCAACAGGAGGGGGGGACTCCTGCTTGCCACTTTGGGCAGCTCGCCTTCATGTGGGCCTCCCCACAGTGGCTGCACTTCATTTGGGACTCCTTGCAGAATCGTCTGCTGTGCCCGTACCCAAGGCACTCCGAACACTGGGTGAGCGGAGACTGGTCGGACACTCTCACCCTCTGCAGGTCAACGCGAACTGCACCCGCCTCTGTCATGGCGGCCCATACCTTTGGGGACACCCTCAGTATAACGTGGCACATGAGGGGATTCCTGGTTTTTCGCCTGTATCTAATTTCTATTCGGATCTCGTCACTGTCCAAGTTCTTAAAAAGACCCGCGTTTTGGGTTTGCAGTGCCTGAAGGACGTCCTCATCAGTGTTGTACTGGAGGACGTCCTTCAGGATCACTAGCGGGTCTTTGTTTTTTATTTCTTCTACTTTAAGGTCCACGTTCTTTAGTCTTTGCATTACTTTTTCTCGCTCCTCCTTCGTGCTACATCCCACTATAACTTTCCTATCCTTAGCTCTTCTGACTCTGTCTACTTGCACTCCCGTTTCTTTGGCATTAATTGCCTTCCTTATACGCTGGAGTACTTCTTCACCGGATTCCTCCTCATCATTAGAGGCAACGGCGACTGAGTGCAGCGCTGGCCGCTCTGTTCGGCGACTTTTCATCTCGCCAGCGGCCACATTCGCATATGTCAGTCGCCGTCGCTCCTCCCTATCTTCTTCTATTAAGCGGCTCAATCTTGTAATCTCTTCCGTGTTCTTCTCCAACAGCTGTGTGTGCTTCTCCAGGTTGCTCAAATCGGGAGTGGGTGTGACTAAAGCCGGTTTTTCTCCTCCCTCTGCCTCTACGTACTTCCCCCCCTTTTCCCCCACTTCTTTGGTCAATTCGTATAACCTCTCTATAGCCTGGGTCACCCCCGCTTTGATGCCAGCTTTCAGGTTTCGGGACTCGTCTAACAACGTTTTAGCCCGAACGAGGCAGGCTTTTGCCTCCGTCCTTCGGCTGGCATATTTGGCGGAGGAAGGCCCGTTTTTCTTGTTCTTTTGTTGGGTCCCTCGTACATTAGAAAGGGCTGGTGTGGTGATGTCTTCTGCTGGGGTATCCTGTGTTGCTTCTGTTGAAGGTTCGTTCTCCGATCCCATGTCGACGAAAAACGTTTCGGACATTCGCC
>OZ009952.1:0-20000 GCA_963932025.1 Erebia epiphron | reverse complement strand
ATTTAGTTTAATTTAATTTTTTTTTTTTTTTTTTGAATATTAAGATATTAAGTTATTAAGGTTATTAATTATATTAATATGATATTAATTTACTTTATGCTTTATATTTATTTCAGCAGCTACATTTTTTGTTGCGATAAAAAAAAAGAGCAGAACGCGCGTGATTTCTACACATGTTAGATTTTATATTCTATAATATAAATAAAACACTGTGTCTGTATTACCGAGTTCTGTTCCTTTCTATCGCTGTTTTTGCAATTCTAATAGCAAATTTTAAAAAGGGGGTTCTTGTTGTGTCGTTTTGTAACATGGCGGCTAGGGATTCCCTACACAGACTCATTTGTGTTTCCTGTTGCAGGTCCTCTCGCGCTTTGCTGTGCTGCGGACACTCAACTAACATGTGTAGGATTGTTTCATCACAGTCTGGGTCGCAAACACAGCTTGGGTCGTCTTTACATTTGAATCTGTGCAGGTACTCCGCAAAGCCACCATGTCCTGTCAATATTTGAACCATCACAGGTGTTAAGGATATTCTTTTAACAATTTTATATGCTTGAACAGCTGATGGCAGAAAGGCTTTTGTAACTGAAGCTGTCTGTCCGTTTGTATACCGTTCATTCCATCTGTCAAGGGTTTCTTGCCTTATGCTCCTCTTGACAAATGAGATTGGGCATTTGTCATAGTTTGACTTTGTTTTCAATTTCAGAACAGCTTCCTTGGCCAAGAAGTCGGCCCTTTCGTTCCCTTCAACTCCCGCATGAGCACGAATCCAGAAGAAGTGGATCGTCTTACTCTTTGCTTTCAAGAGACGCAAGTTTCTTTTCACAGCAAAGGCCAACGGGTGGAAAGTCTCGGTGCCCCCGAGCATTTCAAGCGCCGACCTGGAGTCACTGAAGACATTCACAGTGCCTTCCTCAATCTTCAAGGCGATCTCTGTTGCTTGGAGCAGTGCGTGCATCTCTGCCTGGAAGATGGTACAAAACGGTTCAAGGCGGAACTTTTTGTGTTGTGTCTCCACTCCGTCGCGCCAACATGAAAGAGCTGCACCCACGCCCTTTTCCATCTTACTACCGTCTGTGAATATCCTCATACCCGTTATTCCGTGTTCAGCTACTGTTTCCGGCTCTAAATCCTCTAGGCACCGAAACTTCACTCCCACCTCCTCAGATGGATGCGGAGCATCCAGAAAACATATCTTCTGCTCTACCTCTCTGCCTCTTAGTATTGTCTGAGGTCTTCCCCTTTTTGCTTTGTAGAGTTTGGCTGCTTCTTGTACTCTCATATCCAGTGGAATGAGACCGGCCATTATTAGTGCTGCATTTAATGACACCGTGCGGTATGATTTGCAAATTTTTTGGGCAAAACCTCTTTGGACCGTATTTAAGAGTTTTTGTGTCATTATTTTCTCCGTGGCCGGTGCCCACACACTGGACGCGTACATTATGATAGGCTCGATGACCGCCACATAAATGGTTCCGATGGTCTCGGTGTTCAGTCCCCAGTTTATCTTTGCACATCGTGCCAGTGATTTATAAATGTTGGTGGCTTTTTTGCATACTTGTTTTATATGGTTATTAAAAGAAAGTTTATTATCCACCAACAGACCTAATATTTTAATTTCGTCGACCACTTCGATTTGTGCACTGCCCATGTGTATGCGTGGAGTGTCATATTTGAGTTTTTTTGTTACAACCATTGCGCTGGTTTTGTGTGGCGCAAATTTCATCTTGTTTGAGAGACCCCACTCATACACATGATGCAGTACATTTTCAATCTGCTCCTCCATTTCCGTGACCTTGAACCCCGAGAACACCAGAACAACATCGTCGGCAAATGCTTGGCAGTAAACGTTTTTAGCTGTTATTTGATCCAGTAATGGGTCAAGAAGTATGTTCCAAAATGTTGGACCACTTATTGACCCTTGCACGCAGCCCTTAGTTGTTGAGACAACACACTCCTTCCCCGCATATCTTACACACACTTGCCTGTCTCTGAGATAGCTGTGAGCTAACTTCTGTAGATTGAGAGGGCATCTCTTTTCTGCTAATCTACACTTGATTGCCGGCCACCAGGCACTGTCAAATGCCCCCTCAATATCCAGAGACACCACGATGCTGATCTTCTTGGATGAGATATTCTCGCGCAAATGCTGAACAAGATCGTACAAGGCATCCTCTGTAGATCTTTGTGGGACAAAACCATATTGCCTGGTATTAAGGTTTGGAAGTAGGTGCCAACGAATCCGCTTTATTATCATCTTTTCCAATATTTTTCCGAGGACCGGTAGCAGTCCTATGGGCCTGTATGACTTTGGCTTGGTGTAGTCGTCTTTACCTGGCTTCCGTAGGACTACCACCGTGGCCTCCTTCCATATTATTGGGAAATATGATAGGGCAAGACACTCATTCGCAAATCCCAGGAATACTTGTTTGTCCACTTCAATCGCGGCCAAGCATATATCCGCTGTTAACCCATCCGCTCCAGGTGCCTTTTTAGGGTTAAAGCTCTTTGCCGCCTGAATTAGTTCGTCCATTGTAAAGGGTGGATCCTGTACGTCCTCTTGCTCAGTCTGTATCCACTGTTCAGCCATTCGTCGGGTTTCTGTGTGGTGTGGGTCGTCCTCAGCTGTCAAATCTTGTGGAAAGAATGTTCTGGCCAAAAGCTGGACCGAGTCGCTGGCACTCAAAGCTACTCCATTCTCAATTAGGGGTTGGTCTTCATATTTCTTAGAGGTTCTTCTTATGACTCTATATATCCCATCCCATAGGCTTTCTCGATCCTGAGTGCTGCAGAACTCTTTCCAGCTTTCAGTTTGTGCCTTCATTGCTTCTAATTCATATCTTCTTTTTGCTTGCAGGTATTCGTCTACTACATGCTGCCGTCGGGTTGGAGCCGCGCATGAGACCCTTCTCTTTTTCGTCATCGCTTCTCTCTTCAGAGCTTCGAGTTCTTCTGTCCACCAAGGTAAGTCAAATTTTGATTTTCCTTTTAAGATAGGAATCGCTTCGCGACAGGCTTTATCTATGCTGTGTATATATTTGTTTATCATCTCCTCCATACTTGTCGCCGTTTTAATCATTTTAATTTCTGCGACGTTTATTTTGTTAGAAGCGAGTTCCTTTTCTAGAACTTCCTTAAATTTTTTCCAGTTTGCTTTCCTTGTGTTGAACTTCCTTGTAGTTTTCAAAGGTCTGTTACCAGTGGAGTTTTTGAGCTGTATGGAGAATGTGATTGCGTTGTGATCAGAGCTTGTTAGGCCTTGGTCGACTTCCCAATCCCTCACTAATCCAAACAGCCCCTGACTGCATGCTGTGACATCCACTATGCTTTTACAGGCCAACCCATTCCTGACGGTAAAAAAGGTAGGTACCGTACCTTCGTTTAGTATGTGCATCTCCATCTCCTCGATTGCACCCATGAACACCTCTCCTCTATGATCTTCATACTCGCTTCCCCACCATGTGCTCCATGCATTCGTGTCTCCACCTATGATCAACTTTTGTGGGCCCAGTTTGTCTCTAATCATTTGCACATGGTCGAGATAGGGTTCAATGGGCAGGCTATCTTCAAAGTAGATGGAGATGACACATATTGTCCAGGTGTGTGTCTTCAGGGTTGCCACTGCGATGTTTTCCGTGGTGAGTGTTGGGTGTTCAAGCACTTCAATATCATCGTTCAGGACAATCACAGCGGCTTTTACTGGCTTTGCTCTATTATTAGATTTTTGTACGACCCTGTATCCTTTTGCCTGTGCCAGCTCTCCCTCTGAGCCCACATAAGGCTCCTGCACCATGGCAAAGCAGACATTCCGTTTTTGCGACTCCAGAAGGAGCTCCTTCGTTGCCAGCTTTGCACGCTGCAAGTTTGCCTGGATCACTCGACACATGTTTTCTTCGGCCTTTTGAGATTCCACCTGTGTTACATCCTGGGCGCCCTTAGCAGTACGCTACCCTCGACCTGGCCAGAGCGTCCCACTTCTTCCGGATCGGGCAGCTTTCGTCGAAGCTATTATGGTCCGTCCGGTCCAGTCGGGCGCTCTGGCAGTTACTGCACGTGGGTCTGTCACCTGCCTTCCACGCTGGACACGCACTACGCAGATGTGAGCCTGCGCAGTGGCTGCAGGTGTCCATTGACTCTTGACACGTCTTCCGACCGTGACCGTAGCCCAGACACCTGGAGCACGTGACCAGCGGAGACTGGTCTTTGACACCCACGCGCTGGAGGTCGATGTGGACCTTGCCTATATCTGTAAGCCGTTGCCATACCGGCGGCGACACCTGCAGGACCACGTGGCATTCGAGTGGGTTCCTTGCCTTTCTTCGGAATCTCACACTCGCCCTGTAGTCCACCTCAGGTATCGCCCCCAGTATGTGCTCATTTTGGCTTTTAAGGGCCCCCAGAATGTCCTCATCCTTATTGCTGCTCAAGACTCCGTACATTATGACTAGTGGGTCCCTATTTGCCTTCTCCTCAACAAGGAGTGTCGGGCTGTCAGATTTTAATCTTTCTGTCACTTTGGCCAGCTCTTCGCGATTCTGGCAGCCCAACACTACCTTTTGGTCCCTGGCCTTCCTCAGTCTGTCCACTCGTATGCCCGATGTCTTCGCGTTGACAGCGGTTCGGATTTTATTTATGACGTCCTCGCTAGTGTCGTGGGCGTCCACCGACGACACGAGCAACGAATGGACCGACTGGGGCTTTTGCAATGGGGGCTCAAAGGTTCTCTTGGTCGCAGCCATTGCCGCATATGAAATGCCGTCTTGGACTCTGGTTAAATTAAGTTCCTCTTTCAATTGTGCAATTTGGTTTTTTACAGCATCCATACCCGACGCGGCCGCGACCACAAGCTCCTTGTGCTGCTTTAGCTCGGACATCACGTCCCTGGCGAAGTCAGCGGTGACAGACTGGTCGGCGGGGGACGACGCCCTAGAGCTCAACCTCAACGCTATAGTATACATGCTGCTGAGGCACTCTATGACGGTCTCCTTAATAGTGGCCCTAATATTCCCAGACTGTTCAAGTTGTAATTTGGCTTCCTGGAACAACTGGTTAGCGACGCTACCCAGTTCCTCCAGGGGGCTCTCTGACGCTGACCTCACCAGGGGTGCGATGTCGATTTGAGCAACCGTGTCCTTCTTGGCAATTTTCTTTTTTAGGCTCTCGGCCTCTACGTGTTTAAGTGTTATGTTTGCAGCGTTCACTGGTTTGGGTTCAGGTTTCGTGATTTTAGACATTCTGGAATAATAAACCTCGGCAAAGGGTGACGAAGATTAAATATACTATTTTATACAACACTATACTTATGTCAACACAAGATTATGTCTATCTAATAACTAAGTAAATGTAATAACTGGATAGTGTAGATAGCTAACCAGTTGTCAGGTACAGTAAATAATGATAATAATCAATAATATTCTGGGTTGTGTATAGAGCAACCCAGTCGTCGATTACTATTAAATTAAATATAGTAAGTAGGGTTTATAATAACTAAATAACTAATAATAACTACTTAAAAATTTTCTGGGAGTGTATAGGCTCCCGGTCAACAATAGAAGAGTGGTGAGAAAGTGTATGGAGCTCTCCTCACCGTCAAAACAAATTTGCACTCGCAGATTGTCGATTTTTGGGTTTTAAAATTTGCCGGCTCTCCCTATGGGACTGCTCCCTGCCACCTGTATAACGACAAATGGGCGGGTGGGTGGTCCCGTTTCGCGCGTTTTTCTTAGCGGAAAATCGCGGAAAACCGCTGGAAATCGGCCGCGCGCACGAATGCTCGCTCGCGGGCTCTGCCTGGGCCGGGAAAAGTCGGAAATTTGAGAAAATTTGGTAATTTAAAATTTAGCCGAAATTTTTCTATGTCCAAATTTGGAAAAAATTTAATTTTTGTTTTTCTGTTGCAGGTCGACGGAGCCGGTGAAAAGCGACGCCCTGCGAAAATTTCACGCGAAAAATGTTGAAAATCGAGCGACGGCGCGAGATTTTCCTAAGTTTTCGTGTACCGATCGATGTTTTTGTATGGGGAACGCGAGGTATAAGGTAACCTCGGTGTCGAAATTTTCTAAGTCAATGACCACGTAAAAACGCGTTTTTCTTAGCGGAAAATCGCGGAAAACCGCTGGAAATCGGCCGCGCGCACGAATGCTCGCTCGCGGGCTCTGCCTGGGCCGGGAAAAGTCGGAAATTTGAGAAAATTTGGTAATTTAAAATTTAGCCGAAATTTTTCTATGTCCAAATTTGGAAAAAATTTAATTTTTGTTTTTCTGTTGCAGGTCGACGGAGCCGGTGAAAAGCGACGCCCTGCGAAAATTTCACGCGAAAAATGTTGAAAATCGAGCGACGGCGCGAGATTTTCCTAAGTTTTCGTGTACCGATCGATGTGGTTAGGTTTTTTTTTTTTTTTTTTTTTAAATTTTGCCATATTTGGCAAGAGGCAGCCCCTCCGATATGGTGATCGGAGTCGTTTTTTGTTTTAATTATTGTTTTTGTACTGTAAAGTTTTAGTAAGTGAAGGTAGTTTAAGTTTTATTTTTATTTTGTGTATTGTTATTTTTAAGTTTTGTTAAGTTTAATTTGCGAAATGTTTTAGCTACACGATGTCCAAGGAGGGAACAGAACACGTGCAGTTTCTATACATGTTAAATTTCATATTCAATAATATTAATCAACATTGTATCTACACTACCGTGTTCTGTTCCTTCCTATTGCCATTTGTGCTATCCTTGAGCAATATTTTAAAAACAGGTCTCGTTCGTTTTTACTCTCAAGTAAGGCGGGAACAGAGTTCCTACACAATTCTACTTGCAATTGTTGTTGGAGGTCCTCTCGCATTCGACTGTGTTGCGGGCAATCGAGTATCATGTGCAAAATAGATTCCGCGACGCCTTCTTCGCAAACACAGTCAGGACTGTCTTTACATTTAAATTTGTGTAGATACTCCGCAAACCCACCGTGCCCTGTGAAAATTTGTGTTAATAGGGGCGTTACCTTTATCTGCTTTAGCAGATGTGGTTAGGTTAGGTTAGGTTAGGTTAGGTTAGGTTAGGTTAGGTTAGGTTAGGTTAGGTTAGGTTAGGTTAGGTTAGGTTAGGTTAGGTTAGGTTAGGTTAGGTTAGGTTAGGTTAGGTTAGGTTAGGTTAGGTTAGGTTAGGTTAGGTTAGGTTAGGTTAGGTTAGGTTAGGTTAGGTTAGGTTAGGTTAGGTTAGGTTAGGTTAGGTTAGGTTAGGTTAGGTTAGGTTAGGTTAGGTTAGGTTAGGTTAGGTTAGGTTAGGTTAGGTTAGGTTAGGTTAGGTTAGGTTAGGTTAGGTTAGGTTAGGTTAGGTTAGGTTAGGTTAGGTTAGGTTAGGTTAGGTTAGGTTAGGTTAGGTTAGGTTAGGTTAGGTTAGGTTAGGTTAGGTTAGGTTAGGTTAGGTTAGGTTAGGTTAGGTTAGGTTAGGTTAGGTTAGGTTAGGTTAGGTTAGGTTAGGTTAGGTTAGGTTAGGTTAGGTTAGGTTAGGTTAGGTTAGGTTAGGTTAGGTTAGGTTAGGTTAGGTTAGGTTAGGTTAGGTTAGGTTAGGTTAGGTTAGGTTAGGTTAGGTTAGGTTAGGTTAGGTTAGGTTAGGTTAGGTTAGGTTAGGTTAGGTTAGGTTAGGTTAGGTTAGGTTAGGTTAGGTTAGGTTAGGTTAGGTTAGGTTAGGTTAGGTTAGGTTAGGTTAGGTTAGGTTAGGTTAGGTTAGGTTAGGTTAGGTTAGGTTAGGTTAGGTTAGGTTAGGTTAGGTTAGGTTAGGTTAGGTTAGGTTAGGTTAGGTTAGGTTAGGTTAGGTTAGGTTAGGTTAGGTTAGGTTAGGTTAGGTTTTTTTTTTTTTTTTTTTTTTGTTTTATACAGTTGTTATCTCCGACGGAGGACGGAGGTATTTTTATCATTTGTTTTTATTAAGCAAGTTATTTAATAAGTATCTTTTACGGTTGTGAATTTTGTATAATCTATGCATATTGCCCACTGAATAATTTTTATTTCTGTAAGTCAATATATCCTCTTAATATATAAAATACATGAAATCTTTATTATCTTAAGCAATATACTTATTTTATACTAATTAATCTTTTATTTATTTCTCTTTATTACTTTCCCCACTATCTTTTTACAATAATCTAAAAATATTTCCCTGTCGCTTCTGCTTTCCATTATTTGGGTGAAGTTTTCTACTATAATTTTCCTATCTATTCTTATTTCTGTTTCAAGTCTTTCCCTAGCGTGTATTGGGCATTCAACCAGGATGTGGATGACGGACTCTTGTACGCCAGGTTCGCATAGGCACGATGGGTCCTCTTTGCACTTGAACCGGTGCAAGTACTCTGAGAACCCACCGTGCCCGGTCAACACCTGGGTTATCACCGAGGTAAGCTCTATTTGCTTGATGATTTTATAGCAACGCACCGCATCCGGAAAGAATAGCTTCGTGGTTGCCGCTGTCTCACCCGACCCGTACCTTTGGCTCCACACATCCAGCGCTTCCATACGGAGCTGTCGCTTTATGTACGAAGCCGGACACAAGTCGTAGTCGGGCTTCCTTTTGAGAGTAAGGGCCGCCTCTTTAGCCAACACATCTGCCCGTTCGTTGCCCTCCATTCCTGCGTGGGCTTTTATCCAGAATAACGACACATCTTTATTCTGGCTTCGACATACCTTCAGGTTGTCTCTTATTTGTACCACTAGCGGATGGAGGGACCCCTGGCCTACTATTGACTCGAGCGATGACCTCGAGTCCGTAAATATGCCAAAGGACTTTTCAGAGCTATTGAGAATCAGAGAGGTTGCCCTGCACACGGCTAGCAGTTCCGCCTGATACACCGTACAGTACGAATCGAGCTTGAGTTTGAGGGTTTTGGTTTCGACATCGCCCTCCCACAGAGAGAGCGCTGCCCCAACCTTGCCCTCAATTTTGCTTCCGTCCGTAAAGATACGCACTGTCTGGATATTGTGACGGCTCAGTTGTTCTGCGTCAGATATTTCCGTGAACTGCAAGGCCATGTTTTCCGCCGGATGGTTCAGTTTGGCGAATTGTTCCTTTCTCTCTATCTCCCTGTCCCCAAGCACTGACTGAACTACTCCTCTTTTCGCTTCAAACAAGGCGGCTGCTTCTTGAACTCTGAGGTCAAGGGGCAGCAGTCCAGCCAGCGCCAGCGCAGAGTTCAGGGAGACAGTTCGATAGGCTTTCGTAATTTTTTGGGCAGGTTAGGTTAGGTTAGGTTAGGTTAGGTTAGGTTAGGTTAGGTTAGGTTAGGTTAGGTTAGGTTAGGTTAGGTTAGGTTAGGTTAGGTTAGGTTAGGTTAGGTTAGGTTAGGTTAGGTTAGGTTAGGTTAGGTTAGGTTAGGTTAGGTTAGGTTAGGTTAGGTTAGGTTAGGTTAGGTTAGGTTAGGTTAGGTTAGGTTAGGTTAGGTTAGGTTAGGTTAGGTTAGGTTAGGTTAGGTTAGGTTAGGTTAGGTTAGGTTAGGTTAGGTTAGGTTAGGTTAGGTTAGGTTAGGTTAGGTTAGGTTAGGTTAGGTTAGGTTAGGTTAGGTTAGGTTAGGTTAGGTTAGGTTAGGTTAGGTTAGGTTAGGTTAGGTTAGGTTAGGTTAGGTTAGGTTAGGTTAGGTTAGGTTAGGTTAGGTTAGGTTAGGTTAGGTTAGGTTAGGTTAGGTTAGGTTAGGTTAGGTTAGGTTAGGTTAGGTTAGGTTAGGTTAGGTTAGGTTAGGTTAGGTTAGGTTAGGTTAGGTTAGGTTAGGTTAGGTTAGGTTAGGTTAGGTTAGGTTAGGTTAGGTTAGGTTAGGTTAGGTTAGGTTAGGTTAGGTTAGGTTAGGTTAGGTTAGGTTAGGTTAGGTTAGGTTAGGTTAGGTTAGGTTAGGTTAGGTTAGGTTAGGTTAGGTTAGGTTAGGTTAGGTTAGGTTAGGTTAGGTTAGGTTAGGTTAGGTTAGGTTAGGTTAGGTTAGGTTAGGTTAGGTTAGGTTAGGTTAGGTTAGGTTAGGTTAGGTTAGGTTAGGTTAGGTTAGGTTAGGTTAGGTTAGGTTAGGTTAGGTTAGGTTAGGTTAGGTTAGGTTAGGTTAGGTTAGGTTAGGTTAGGTTAGGTTAGGTTAGGTTAGGTTAGGTTAGGTTAGGTTAGGTTAGGTTAGGTTAGGTTAGGTTAGGTTAGGTTAGGTTAGGTTAGGTTAGGTTAGGTTAGGTTAGGTTAGGTTAGGTTAGGTTAGGTTAGGTTAGGTTAGGTTAGGTTAGGTTAGGTTAGGTTAGGTTAGGTTAGGTTAGGTTAGGTTAGGTTAGGTTAGGTTAGGTTAGGTTAGGTTAGGTTAGGTTAGGTTAGGTTAGGTTAGGTTAGGTTAGGTTAGGTTAGGTTAGGTTAGGTTAGGTTAGGTTAGGTTAGGTTAGGTTAGGTTAGGTTAGGTTAGGTTAGGTTAGGTTAGGTTAGGTTAGGTTAGGTTAGGTTAGGTTAGGTTAGGTTAGGTTAGGTTAGGTTAGGTTAGGTTAGGTTAGGTTAGGTTAGGTTAGGTTAGGTTAGGTTAGGTTAGGTTAGGTTAGGTTAGGTTAGGTTAGGTTAGGTTAGGTTAGGTTAGGTTAGGTTAGGTTAGGTTAGGTTAGGTTAGGTTAGGTTAGGTTAGGTTAGGTTAGGTTAGGTTAGGTTAGGTTAGGTTAGGTTAGGTTAGGTTAGGTTAGGTTAGGTTAGGTTAGGTTAGGTTAGGTTAGGTTAGGTTAGGTTAGGTTAGGTTAGGTTAGGTTAGGTTAGGTTAGGTTAGGTTAGGTTAGGTTAGGTTAGGTTAGGTTAGGTTAGGTTAGGTTAGGTTAGGTTAGGTTAGGTTAGGTTAGGTTAGGTTAGGTTAGGTTAGGTTAGGTTAGGTTAGGTTAGGTTAGGTTAGGTTAGGTTAGGTTAGGTTAGGTTAGGTTAGGTTAGGTTAGGTTAGGTTAGGTTAGGTTAGGTTAGGTTAGGTTAGGTTAGGTTAGGTTAGGTTAGGTTAGGTTAGGTTAGGTTAGGTTAGGTTAGGTTAGGTTAGGTTAGGTTAGGTTAGGTTAGGTTAGGTTAGGTTAGGTTAGGTTAGGTTAGGTTAGGTTAGGTTAGGTTAGGTTAGGTTAGGTTAGGTTAGGTTAGGTTAGGTTAGGTTAGGTTAGGTTAGGTTAGGTTAGGTTAGGTTAGGTTAGGTTAGGTTAGGTTAGGTTAGGTTAGGTTAGGTTAGGTTAGGTTAGGTTAGGTTAGGTTAGGTTAGGTTAGGTTAGGTTAGGTTAGGTTAGGTTAGGTTAGGTTAGGTTAGGTTAGGTTAGGTTAGGTTAGGTTAGGTTAGGTTAGGTTAGGTTAGGTTAGGTTAGGTTAGGTTAGGTTAGGTTAGGTTAGGTTAGGTTAGGTTAGGTTAGGTTAGGTTAGGTTAGGTTAGGTTAGGTTAGGTTAGGTTAGGTTAGGTTAGGTTAGGTTAGGTTAGGTTAGGTTAGGTTAGGTTAGGTTAGGTTAGGTTAGGTTAGGTTAGGTTAGGTTAGGTTAGGTTAGGTTAGGTTAGGTTAGGTTAGGTTAGGTTAGGTTAGGTTAGGTTAGGTTAGGTTAGGTTAGGTTAGGTTAGGTTAGGTTAGGTTAGGTTAGGTTAGGTTAGGTTAGGTTAGGTTAGGTTAGGTTAGGTTAGGTTAGGTTAGGTTAGGTTAGGTTAGGTTAGGTTAGGTTAGGTTAGGTTAGGTTAGGTTAGGTTAGGTTAGGTTAGGTTAGGTTAGGTTAGGTTAGGTTAGGTTAGGTTAGGTTAGGTTAGGTTAGGTTAGGTTAGGTTAGGTTAGGTTAGGTTAGGTTAGGTTAGGTTAGGTTAGGTTAGGTTAGGTTAGGTTAGGTTAGGTTAGGTTAGGTTAGGTTAGGTTAGGTTAGGTTAGGTTAGGTTAGGTTAGGTTAGGTTAGGTTAGGTTAGGTTAGGTTAGGTTAGGTTAGGTTAGGTTAGGTTAGGTTAGGTTAGGTTAGGTTAGGTTAGGTTAGGTTAGGTTAGGTTAGGTTAGGTTAGGTTAGGTTAGGTTAGGTTAGGTTAGGTTAGGTTAGGTTAGGTTAGGTTAGGTTAGGTTAGGTTAGGTTAGGTTAGGTTAGGTTAGGTTAGGTTAGGTTAGGTTAGGTTAGGTTAGGTTAGGTTAGGTTAGGTTAGGTTAGGTTAGGTTAGGTTAGGTTAGGTTAGGTTAGGTTAGGTTAGGTTAGGTTAGGTTAGGTTAGGTTAGGTTAGGTTAGGTTAGGTTAGGTTAGGTTAGGTTAGGTTAGGTTAGGTTAGGTTAGGTTAGGTTAGGTTAGGTTAGGTTAGGTTAGGTTAGGTTAGGTTAGGTTAGGTTAGGTTAGGTTAGGTTAGGTTAGGTTAGGTTAGGTTAGGTTAGGTTAGGTTAGGTTAGGTTAGGTTAGGTTAGGTTAGGTTAGGTTAGGTTAGGTTAGGTTAGGTTAGGTTAGGTTAGGTTAGGTTAGGTTAGGTTAGGTTAGGTTAGGTTAGGTTAGGTTAGGTTAGGTTAGGTTAGGTTAGGTTAGGTTAGGTTAGGTTAGGTTAGGTTAGGTTAGGTTAGGTTAGGTTAGGTTAGGTTAGGTTAGGTTAGGTTAGGTTAGGTTAGGTTAGGTTAGGTTAGGTTAGGTTAGGTTAGGTTAGGTTAGGTTAGGTTAGGTTAGGTTAGGTTAGGTTAGGTTAGGTTAGGTTAGGTTAGGTTAGGTTAGGTTAGGTTAGGTTAGGTTAGGTTAGGTTAGGTTAGGTTAGGTTAGGTTAGGTTAGGTTAGGTTAGGTTAGGTTAGGTTAGGTTAGGTTAGGTTAGGTTAGGTTAGGTTAGGTTAGGTTAGGTTAGGTTAGGTTAGGTTAGGTTAGGTTAGGTTAGGTTAGGTTAGGTTAGGTTAGGTTAGGTTAGGTTAGGTTAGGTTAGGTTAGGTTAGGTTAGGTTAGGTTAGGTTAGGTTAGGTTAGGTTAGGTTAGGTTAGGTTAGGTTAGGTTAGGTTAGGTTAGGTTAGGTTAGGTTAGGTTAGGTTAGGTTAGGTTAGGTTAGGTTAGGTTAGGTTAGGTTAGGTTAGGTTAGGTTAGGTTAGGTTAGGTTAGGTTAGGTTAGGTTAGGTTAGGTTAGGTTAGGTTAGGTTAGGTTAGGTTAGGTTAGGTTAGGTTAGGTTAGGTTAGGTTAGGTTAGGTTAGGTTAGGTTAGGTTAGGTTAGGTTAGGTTAGGTTAGGTTAGGTTAGGTTAGGTTAGGTTAGGTTAGGTTAGGTTAGGTTAGGTTAGGTTAGGTTAGGTTAGGTTAGGTTAGGTTAGGTTAGGTTAGGTTAGGTTAGGTTAGGTTAGGTTAGGTTAGGTTAGGTTAGGTTAGGTTAGGTTAGGTTAGGTTAGGTTAGGTTAGGTTAGGTTAGGTTAGGTTAGGTTAGGTTAGGTTAGGTTAGGTTAGGTTAGGTTAGGTTAGGTTAGGTTAGGTTAGGTTAGGTTAGGTTAGGTTAGGTTAGGTTAGGTTAGGTTAGGTTAGGTTAGGTTAGGTTAGGTTAGGTTAGGTTAGGTTAGGTTAGGTTAGGTTAGGTTAGGTTAGGTTAGGTTAGGTTAGGTTAGGTTAGGTTAGGTTAGGTTAGGTTAGGTTAGGTTAGGTTAGGTTAGGTTAGGTTAGGTTAGGTTAGGTTAGGTTAGGTTAGGTTAGGTTAGGTTAGGTTAGGTTAGGTTAGGTTAGGTTAGGTTAGGTTAGGTTAGGTTAGGTTAGGTTAGGTTAGGTTAGGTTAGGTTAGGTTAGGTTAGGTTAGGTTAGGTTAGGTTAGGTTAGGTTAGGTTAGGTTAGGTTAGGTTAGGTTAGGTTAGGTTAGGTTAGGTTAGGTTAGGTTAGGTTAGGTTAGGTTAGGTTAGGTTAGGTTAGGTTAGGTTAGGTTAGGTTAGGTTAGGTTAGGTTAGGTTAGGTTAGGTTAGGTTAGGTTAGGTTAGGTTAGGTTAGGTTAGGTTAGGTTAGGTTAGGTTAGGTTAGGTTAGGTTAGGTTAGGTTAGGTTAGGTTAGGTTAGGTTAGGTTAGGTTAGGTTAGGTTAGGTTAGGTTAGGTTAGGTTAGGTTAGGTTAGGTTAGGTTAGGTTAGGTTAGGTTAGGTTAGGTTAGGTTAGGTTAGGTTAGGTTAGGTTAGGTTAGGTTAGGTTAGGTTAGGTTAGGTTAGGTTAGGTTAGGTTAGGTTAGGTTAGGTTAGGTTAGGTTAGGTTAGGTTAGGTTAGGTTAGGTTAGGTTAGGTTAGGTTAGGTTAGGTTAGGTTAGGTTAGGTTAGGTTAGGTTAGGTTAGGTTAGGTTAGGTTAGGTTAGGTTAGGTTAGGTTAGGTTAGGTTAGGTTAGGTTAGGTTAGGTTAGGTTAGGTTAGGTTAGGTTAGGTTAGGTTAGGTTAGGTTAGGTTAGGTTAGGTTAGGTTAGGTTAGGTTAGGTTAGGTTAGGTTAGGTTAGGTTAGGTTAGGTTAGGTTAGGTTAGGTTAGGTTAGGTTAGGTTAGGTTAGGTTAGGTTAGGTTAGGTTAGGTTAGGTTAGGTTAGGTTAGGTTAGGTTAGGTTAGGTTAGGTTAGGTTAGGTTAGGTTAGGTTAGGTTAGGTTAGGTTAGGTTAGGTTAGGTTAGGTTAGGTTAGGTTAGGTTAGGTTAGGTTAGGTTAGGTTAGGTTAGGTTAGGTTAGGTTAGGTTAGGTTAGGTTAGGTTAGGTTAGGTTAGGTTAGGTTAGGTTAGGTTAGGTTAGGTTAGGTTAGGTTAGGTTAGGTTAGGTTAGGTTAGGTTAGGTTAGGTTAGGTTAGGTTAGGTTAGGTTAGGTTAGGTTAGGTTAGGTTAGGTTAGGTTAGGTTAGGTTAGGTTAGGTTAGGTTAGGTTAGGTTAGGTTAGGTTAGGTTAGGTTAGGTTAGGTTAGGTTAGGTTAGGTTAGGTTAGGTTAGGTTAGGTTAGGTTAGGTTAGGTTAGGTTAGGTTAGGTTAGGTTAGGTTAGGTTAGGTTAGGTTAGGTTAGGTTAGGTTAGGTTAGGTTAGGTTAGGTTAGGTTAGGTTAGGTTAGGTTAGGTTAGGTTAGGTTAGGTTAGGTTAGGTTAGGTTAGGTTAGGTTAGGTTAGGTTAGGTTAGGTTAGGTTAGGTTAGGTTAGGTTAGGTTAGGTTAGGTTAGGTTAGGTTAGGTTAGGTTAGGTTAGGTTAGGTTAGGTTAGGTTAGGTTAGGTTAGGTTAGGTTAGGTTAGGTTAGGTTAGGTTAGGTTAGGTTAGGTTAGGTTAGGTTAGGTTAGGTTAGGTTAGGTTAGGTTAGGTTAGGTTAGGTTAGGTTAGGTTAGGTTAGGTTAGGTTAGGTTAGGTTAGGTTAGGTTAGGTTAGGTTAGGTTAGGTTAGGTTAGGTTAGGTTAGGTTAGGTTAGGTTAGGTTAGGTTAGGTTAGGTTAGGTTAGGTTAGGTTAGGTTAGGTTAGGTTAGGTTAGGTTAGGTTAGGTTAGGTTAGGTTAGGTTAGGTTAGGTTAGGTTAGGTTAGGTTAGGTTAGGTTAGGTTAGGTTAGGTTAGGTTAGGTTAGGTTAGGTTAGGTTAGGTTAGGTTAGGTTAGGTTAGGTTAGGTTAGGTTAGGTTAGGTTAGGTTAGGTTAGGTTAGGTTAGGTTAGGTTAGGTTAGGTTAGGTTAGGTTAGGTTAGGTTAGGTTAGGTTAGGTTAGGTTAGGTTAGGTTAGGTTAGGTTAGGTTAGGTTAGGTTAGGTTAGGTTAGGTTAGGTTAGGTTAGGTTAGGTTAGGTTAGGTTAGGTTAGGTTAGGTTAGGTTAGGTTAGGTTAGGTTAGGTTAGGTTAGGTTAGGTTAGGTTAGGTTAGGTTAGGTTAGGTTAGGTTAGGTTAGGTTAGGTTAGGTTAGGTTAGGTTAGGTTAGGTTAGGTTAGGTTAGGTTAGGTTAGGTTAGGTTAGGTTAGGTTAGGTTAGGTTAGGTTAGGTTAGGTTAGGTTAGGTTAGGTTAGGTTAGGTTAGGTTAGGTTAGGTTAGGTTAGGTTAGGTTAGGTTAGGTTAGGTTAGGTTAGGTTAGGTTAGGTTAGGTTAGGTTAGGTTAGGTTAGGTTAGGTTAGGTTAGGTTAGGTTAGGTTAGGTTAGGTTAGGTTAGGTTAGGTTAGGTTAGGTTAGGTTAGGTTAGGTTAGGTTAGGTTAGGTTAGGTTAGGTTAGGTTAGGTTAGGTTAGGTTAGGTTAGGTTAGGTTAGGTTAGGTTAGGTTAGGTTAGGTTAGGTTAGGTTAGGTTAGGTTAGGTTAGGTTAGGTTAGGTTAGGTTAGGTTAGGTTAGGTTAGGTTAGGTTAGGTTAGGTTAGGTTAGGTTAGGTTAGGTTAGGTTAGGTTAGGTTAGGTTAGGTTAGGTTAGGTTAGGTTAGGTTAGGTTAGGTTAGGTTAGGTTAGGTTAGGTTAGGTTAGGTTAGGTTAGGTTAGGTTAGGTTAGGTTAGGTTAGGTTAGGTTAGGTTAGGTTAGGTTAGGTTAGGTTAGGTTAGGTTAGGTTAGGTTAGGTTAGGTTAGGTTAGGTTAGGTTAGGTTAGGTTAGGTTAGGTTAGGTTAGGTTAGGTTAGGTTAGGTTAGGTTAGGTTAGGTTAGGTTAGGTTAGGTTAGGTTAGGTTAGGTTAGGTTAGGTTAGGTTAGGTTAGGTTAGGTTAGGTTAGGTTAGGTTAGGTTAGGTTAGGTTAGGTTAGGTTAGGTTAGGTTAGGTTAGGTTAGGTTAGGTTAGGTTAGGTTAGGTTAGGTTAGGTTAGGTTAGGTTAGGTTAGGTTAGGTTAGGTTAGGTTAGGTTAGGTTAGGTTAGGTTAGGTTAGGTTAGGTTAGGTTAGGTTAGGTTAGGTTAGGTTAGGTTAGGTTAGGTTAGGTTAGGTTAGGTTAGGTTAGGTTAGGTTAGGTTAGGTTAGGTTAGGTTAGGTTAGGTTAGGTTAGGTTAGGTTAGGTTAGGTTAGGTTAGGTTAGGTTAGGTTAGGTTAGGTTAGGTTAGGTTAGGTTAGGTTAGGTTAGGTTAGGTTAGGTTAGGTTAGGTTAGGTTAGGTTAGGTTAGGTTAGGTTAGGTTAGGTTAGGTTAGGTTAGGTTAGGTTAGGTTAGGTTAGGTTAGGTTAGGTTAGGTTAGGTTAGGTTAGGTTAGGTTAGGTTAGGTTAGGTTAGGTTAGGTTAGGTTAGGTTAGGTTAGGTTAGGTTAGGTTAGGTTAGGTTAGGTTAGGTTAGGTTAGGTTAGGTTAGGTTAGGTTAGGTTAGGTTAGGTTAGGTTAGGTTAGGTTAGGTTAGGTTAGGTTAGGTTAGGTTAGGTTAGGTTAGGTTAGGTTAGGTTAGGTTAGGTTAGGTTAGGTTAGGTTAGGTTAGGTTAGGTTAGGTTAGGTTAGGTTAGGTTAGGTTAGGTTAGGTTAGGTTAGGTTAGGTTAGGTTAGGTTAGGTTAGGTTAGGTTAGGTTAGGTTAGGTTAGGTTAGGTTAGGTTAGGTTAGGTTAGGTTAGGTTAGGTTAGGTTAGGTTAGGTTAGGTTAGGTTAGGTTAGGTTAGGTTAGGTTAGGTTAGGTTAGGTTAGGTTAGGTTAGGTTAGGTTAGGTTAGGTTAGGTTAGGTTAGGTTAGGTTAGGTTAGGTTAGGTTAGGTTAGGTTAGGTTAGGTTAGGTTAGGTTAGGTTAGGTTAGGTTAGGTTAGGTTAGGTTAGGTTAGGTTAGGTTAGGTTAGGTTAGGTTAGGTTAGGTTAGGTTAGGTTAGGTTAGGTTAGGTTAGGTTAGGTTAGGTTAGGTTAGGTTAGGTTAGGTTAGGTTAGGTTAGGTTAGGTTAGGTTAGGTTAGGTTAGGTTAGGTTAGGTTAGGTTAGGTTAGGTTAGGTTAGGTTAGGTTAGGTTAGGTTAGGTTAGGTTAGGTTAGGTTAGGTTAGGTTAGGTTAGGTTAGGTTAGGTTAGGTTAGGTTAGGTTAGGTTAGGTTAGGTTAGGTTAGGTTAGGTTAGGTTAGGTTAGGTTAGGTTAGGTTAGGTTAGGTTAGGTTAGGTTAGGTTAGGTTAGGTTAGGTTAGGTTAGGTTAGGTTAGGTTAGGTTAGGTTAGGTTAGGTTAGGTTAGGTTAGGTTAGGTTAGGTTAGGTTAGGTTAGGTTAGGTTAGGTTAGGTTAGGTTAGGTTAGGTTAGGTTAGGTTAGGTTAGGTTAGGTTAGGTTAGGTTAGGTTAGGTTAGGTTAGGTTAGGTTAGGTTAGGTTAGGTTAGGTTAGGTTAGGTTAGGTTAGGTTAGGTTAGGTTAGGTTAGGTTAGGTTAGGTTAGGTTAGGTTAGGTTAGGTTAGGTTAGGTTAGGTTAGGTTAGGTTAGGTTAGGTTAGGTTAGGTTAGGTTAGGTTAGGTTAGGTTAGGTTAGGTTAGGTTAGGTTAGGTTAGGTTAGGTTAGGTTAGGTTAGGTTAGGTTAGGTTAGGTTAGGTTAGGTTAGGTTAGGTTAGGTTAGGTTAGGTTAGGTTAGGTTAGGTTAGGTTAGGTTAGGTTAGGTTAGGTTAGGTTAGGTTAGGTTAGGTTAGGTTAGGTTAGGTTAGGTTAGGTTAGGTTAGGTTAGGTTAGGTTAGGTTAGGTTAGGTTAGGTTAGGTTAGGTTAGGTTAGGTTAGGTTAGGTTAGGTTAGGTTAGGTTAGGTTAGGTTAGGTTAGGTTAGGTTAGGTTAGGTTAGGTTAGGTTAGGTTAGGTTAGGTTAGGTTAGGTTAGGTTAGGTTAGGTTAGGTTAGGTTAGGTTAGGTTAGGTTAGGTTAGGTTAGGTTAGGTTAGGTTAGGTTAGGTTAGGTTAGGTTAGGTTAGGTTAGGTTAGGTTAGGTTAGGTTAGGTTAGGTTAGGTTAGGTTAGGTTAGGTTAGGTTAGGTTAGGTTAGGTTAGGTTAGGTTAGGTTAGGTTAGGTTAGGTTAGGTTAGGTTAGGTTAGGTTAGGTTAGGTTAGGTTAGGTTAGGTTAGGTTAGGTTAGGTTAGGTTAGGTTAGGTTAGGTTAGGTTAGGTTAGGTTAGGTTAGGTTAGGTTAGGTTAGGTTAGGTTAGGTTAGGTTAGGTTAGGTTAGGTTAGGTTAGGTTAGGTTAGGTTAGGTTAGGTTAGGTTAGGTTAGGTTAGGTTAGGTTAGGTTAGGTTAGGTTAGGTTAGGTTAGGTTAGGTTAGGTTAGGTTAGGTTAGGTTAGGTTAGGTTAGGTTAGGTTAGGTTAGGTTAGGTTAGGTTAGGTTAGGTTAGGTTAGGTTAGGTTAGGTTAGGTTAGGTTAGGTTAGGTTAGGTTAGGTTAGGTTAGGTTAGGTTAGGTTAGGTTAGGTTAGGTTAGGTTAGGTTAGGTTAGGTTAGGTTAGGTTAGGTTAGGTTAGGTTAGGTTAGGTTAGGTTAGGTTAGGTTAGGTTAGGTTAGGTTAGGTTAGGTTAGGTTAGGTTAGGTTAGGTTAGGTTAGGTTAGGTTAGGTTAGGTTAGGTTAGGTTAGGTTAGGTTAGGTTAGGTTAGGTTAGGTTAGGTTAGGTTAGGTTAGGTTAGGTTAGGTTAGGTTAGGTTAGGTTAGGTTAGGTTAGGTTAGGTTAGGTTAGGTTAGGTTAGGTTAGGTTAGGTTAGGTTAGGTTAGGTTAGGTTAGGTTAGGTTAGGTTAGGTTAGGTTAGGTTAGGTTAGGTTAGGTTAGGTTAGGTTAGGTTAGGTTAGGTTAGGTTAGGTTAGAGGTTAGGTTAGGTTAGGTTAGGTTAGGTTAGGTTAGGTTAGGTTAGGTTAGGTTAGGTTAGGTTAGGTTAGGTTAGGTTAGGTTAGGTTAGGTTAGGTTAGGTTAGGTTAGGTTAGGTTAGGTTAGGTTAGGTTAGGTTAGGTTAGGTTAGGTTAGGTTAGGTTAGGTTAGGTTAGGTTAGGTTAGGTTAGGTTAGGTTAGGTTAGGTTAGGTTAGGTTAGGTTAGGTTAGGTTAGGTTAGGTTAGGTTAGGTTAGGTTAGGTTAGGTTAGGTTAGGTTAGGTTAGGTTAGGTTAGGTTAGGTTAGGTTAGGTTAGGTTAGGTTAGGTTAGGTTAGGTTAGGTTAGGTTAGGTTAGGTTAGGTTAGGTTAGGTTAGGTTAGGTTAGGTTAGGTTAGGTTAGGTTAGGTTAGGTTAGGTTAGGTTAGGTTAGGTTAGGTTAGGTTAGGTTAGGTTAGGTTAGGTT